>OMNM01034399.1:0-19869 GCA_900302745.1 Parablennius parvicornis | reverse complement strand
ATTAATTTTAAACTCACACTGATTTCTACATACACACACACACACACACACACACACACCCTCGGAGGCAGACACAATCAAAGCACTTCATTTTGAAACCTGAGAGCTAAATATGTAGTACCTACTGGTGACCTCATCATTCCGCTTGTGTTATTTTTCAAAATACCACTCGTGGTTTTTTTTTCATCACCACCACCGCAGCGCTAAGATAGCGTATAAATATCTTTTATTGGTTCAAATAAAGCTTGGGCCCTTCAACTTGATATTCAAGTTCTTATGGATATCAAGTGTGCATCTTTCCTGAAATTATCTTTTTTTCTGATATCGTGCCATTCTTCGCCTACCATTCAGATTGCTCCAATTTATACCAGAGTTGTGCACTGTGTCACAGTTATTCAATGAGGGTGCTCCATGCTGAGAACCCGAGGCCTTGAGAACAAGTTGACGGGTCGACGTGGAATGCATAGCTGCATGTTGGTGTGAGCGGAGAGGCTCTTGACAACAAATGCACAATGAAAATGTTTCTTCGGTGCATTCAGTTGTGCATACAGTAAATTAATTAGCAATCATGTAAATCTAATATCCAGAGTCGCACATTATGCTACTGAGATGTTCGTCACTATATTTAAAGTTAATGCATACGAGGTATCATTTTGAGTATCATTAAATTACTGCTCTATCTCTGCCTCATGGACGCCTTCACACGCACTGAACATTTTCAGTAATTCGCTTCTAAATTCAATTCACACATGGATTTGGTTTTCATCAGCCAGAGCTTTGTACAAAAACAAAACAATATTAAACTGTAATGTATTTTCTGTTTGTTTTTTAAATAAAGGAATCAGAACAAAATGGCTCATTTGTTTTCAGATTTTCTAATGATTGCAGATTAATCCAATCTGAAAATGATTTTGTTTTTGGTGATGCCATAGAAGTAAGAACAAAAATAATCAACAACTGTAGGCCACTGTGGGTCAGTATTTAGGATAAACACATCTATTATTTTTAATGTGACCTGTTAGCATTTTTACAGTATGGAGAAGTTTTTCTTTTGTTTAAATGCAACTCCATCTGTAACTCTGATCTTACACTGTTCTTATGGCTAAAATGTTGCATCATGTTTCTATTTATTTTTTAGAAGCACCTGGAACAAGAGCAGCATTATTGGACATGGATACATACTGTAAATAATCATTATAGTTTATAAAAAACAAAAGAAAGGAAGAAAACACCTACAACCTATCCTTCCATGACTTGAATTTATTTCTTGCTCATTTAAAGGCACGGCTGGATTTTCCTGCTCGATATATAGAACGAGGCGTCCCATGAGATCAACAGGAAAAGCAGTTCTTTAACTCTGGTTTCTGTGAGAAAGCTCAAGGAAAATCAGTTTCTCCAGTCTCTGGGTGTTGGGAAGCAGCACAGGACACCCCTGATAGGTATTTGTAACATGGTGCCATATAGAGAATGATTTCACCGTCCTGAGATGAGCGTGAATAGATCCCCTGTCGGATGCAGCAGTGACGGTGACCCAGTGCGAAGCCAGTCAGACATCAAAGGGGGCCAGCTGTTTTCTCAAACTGAGAGGGGGGTGTGCAGGAGAAGAACGAGCAGGACTGAAGAGGAAGATTGAGATCTCCAGGAGTGTCACTTTGTGTAATAGGTGAGTGGCGGGTATTCATCCGCCCGGAGAGAAAGAGAGGGAGAATACTCCACACGGACTTCAATGAGACTTCAGTAATTACTTATTACTGCACATATGGATGAGATGGGCCATGAGAGGACTTGAGGCGTGCGCAGCTCTTCCTCCATCTGAAAACCAACTCCGGGGTGACTTCAAGAACATCCCTATAATGCTCCAAGACAAAAGTCTCATTACAGGTAATTATGGATTACCTATACTTCCCCCAATCCCTCCCTCCTGCAAACCTCCCCTCTCTGCAATCACCCTGTGTCTCGCGCTCACTACTTTTATCCCCTCATTCAACAGGAGCCAGCAGCCTGGGAGAGGGAATCAGGGATGTGGAGAGGAGGGGAGGAGTGAGGGAGTGAGGGAGGGAGGGGGCTATTACCTGGGAACAGACACTGATCATGGCTGCGGACGCTTTACTGCACTTCCATTCATGTGGAGTGGCTCACTTGTGGGCAGCAATTACTGACCAAATGATCCAAACTGGGCCTTATGATGAAGAGGCTGGACTGACTTGAGTGACTGGCTGCACTATTCTTCTTTGCCTGTGTGCTGTGCGTCTTCCTTTGCTTTTAAACAAAGTGGAATGAGTGGGACAGTACAATGCTTTGAATGCACCTTGCATATGTGTGCGTGCTGCAGTAGTGATAGTATTCATATGATAACGTAAACAACATGTGGTTTTTAATACAGAGTTCTTCTCTAATGCAGAGTGTAATTAACCGAGAAATGTTCTATCTGAGCCTGTACATAAACAGTGTTCACATGGGAAAATAAAAACATGTGATGTACATGTTTTATACAATATCAGTCTTAGGAATGAGAAGGGACTGTCTTATAAAACATTCCTGTTCATTTGAGGCAGCTGTTGCTGATGGAGCTGTTAATGGCACTGAAAATTCACATTCCTGTTTAATAGGCTGATTTTCTGTGTTCATGTTGTTATGTTGTTTACTTGTTCTGAACAAGTTCTTTGTGGTCCACTCTGATGATGCTCAGCATTCATTTAGATTTCAGACTCAGTCACAGTCACAGGTCACAGTGATCCAAAACTTTGTCCCAGAATGCTGTCAAACTAAAGATTTGTTTTCTATCTGCAGCTAATAATGAAAATGGTAGTTGTTAATGAAACACTCCGTGAGAATGCAACCTTGTTGCAGGTAAGTGAAAAAACAGCCATATCAGCTTTTTTACCAGCTACAACTGTACCAGAAGTATGTAGAGGCCATGTGAAGTGAAAATGCAATTGTTACTTTAAACGAGTGATGTAAATGTATTTGCACATGACGAGGAGCTGAATTGTTAGCTGTTCTTTGTTTTGAATGCTTTCAATCCGGAAATGGGAACTTCTATGGTTCCCTTTAATCAAATAGAAGGCACTACTTGGAGGATGGAGGCAGAGGTAGAACGACAGCACAAGTTCTTTATTCATCACACACAATAATTACACATAGTATAATATGCAGTGAAATGTTTTAAGTACGTGTTCCACACTGAAACAACTCTTTTTGTAAGTAAAAATTTACAACTCACAATCATAAAAATAGCACACTTTATGACAATAATTATAATAAAAAAAGAAAATTAAGGCACACGAAACTTAAAAGAATAATAGATAAACATAGGTAGACCTTTTTTTTTTTTTGTAACCTACATCTATGGTGTCTCTATAGCTTTTATTGATTGCCTCTATTGGCCCAAGAATGGTCTTTTACCTCCACGGGCTGAGGTGGCTAATCGCCTTTCACTCACAAGGTTGCAGGTTTGTCTTCCCTTGTCCACATCCCGAGGTATCCCTAAGCAAGATTCTGAACCTCAAATTGCTCCCATTGAATGGACGGCGCGCCTTGCATGGCACCTGCCACCATTGCTGTGTGAATGTGTGTGTGAATGAGTGAATGTGATTAACAATGTAAAGCGGTGGAAAAGTGCTTTATAAGTGAAATTCATGCCTTTTCGCCAACATCAACTATAATGGAGAAAAAAAGACCATAAGACCAAAGATCAGTCAGTCATAAGCTGTTTTATCTGTTTGTGTCCCCATCATCCACACTCCATCACAAGTGATTCATGAATAAAGACAAGGTTGTGAGAACTTTGTGCTTGTACCCACAATATATGCCATGAATGCATTTTTGAGGTGCAACATAAGTTTTGCGATCTTGAAAAAGGGAGCCATAGTTTTATATCTTCTCAACTAGACGTGTCCAAAGTCATCCCACTCTTAAGTGAGATCCAGCCTGAAAGTGCTACAAGAGAAATAAAGTTCCATTAGCATAGTGTGTAGGAGAATTTGAAACAACATGCTAAAAAAGAAACAGGCTTTTGCCTTCATTAGTCTGAAGAGAAACACTGTTACAGGGTGGATTTAACTATTTCTGCAGATTCCGATGTAGAAACTACATGTACGTAGAAAATACAGGCCATAGATAGAAGTCACCGTTTTGTAGATTTCAGCAAAATGTCCTGAATTTGAAATTCTAAGAAGAGACAATGTCGCAGTTCAACCTTTGCACAGTTGTCCAGGAGTTTGTCAAACTATAAAATCAGACAGCATCTTCTTAAAGGCTGGATTGTTTTGAGTCTGCATTGAAGGCCACCAAAAGTAGCATAGAGGTTCCAACAATGCTGACACCTTTCATCCTTGAACACAGACAACAAATTAAACATCATTCTTTATGAGACAAAACAAGATTTCTCTAACAAATACCAAATGCTTATGTTGTTATATACTATAATCTGAATTGTCCGTCTATTGCATTAGAATAGAAATCCAAATTTCCCTTTAGGTAGTTTTATATTATGAACTTATCAATTGCTAGAAGGCTATTTGTACATTAACTAAAATAGGAGCGTTTCAGGTAAAATCCTGCAGATCAATACCAGGAATTTTCCTATTAGTTTCTCCCATCCAAACCCCATGACATGGCATGTCTGCATGCTTGTCCCTGCCTATACGCCCTGCTCCCTTCTCGCCATGAATTCGCCCGTGTGGAGCTGGTGCAACAGGCAGGGCTGTCATCCACAGATCAGGGGCAACAATGGCGCCTTCCCCGGTCGCCTTTGAGTATGTCACTGTGGGAACAGCATAATCAACCCTGTGTCACCACCAGCTGCTCCAGCAGGACCACATTAGAATAAACAACAGGCCAGGAAGAAGCAAAGGTACAAAGAGAGGAGACAAGTGGGTGAGCAAAGACAGCGATACACTTGTCTCATACGCCACCAATGGAAAGATGATATTGTTTGGGGTTATTTGGCCCGGTAACGACGTTCTGCTCCATCTGCGACCACTGAACGAGGAGGCAGGAAGCACAACGCCAGGCAGCAGCTGAACGGTGGGAGAATAAAGAGGAACACTGTTTGTGCGTTTAATAGCAGTAACCGGTCTACATTCGGGGACAGCTCTAATTTTGATTTCCTGATATTCCACTTTCGGAAGTTCAAGTTGACAGCTAGTTATGTTTCAAGTTGTGTTTGTGCAGGTTTGCCCTCACACCCTCACTTTTTGCACTAATTGTTTTCATGCGCACAGACATTTGCAAGTAGTTTGGTTTATATAGAGCCGCACATTTTAACCAGCATCTCCTTGAGTGTACGATAAGAAAGACGCCAAGAGTAAAAATAAGGGGATTAAAACATCCAGGCACCATGACCACAAGAGCGGTCATTGTTCTTTATAATGATGGATTTCAGGCAAAGATATGTTTGTAGACAATGCAACGTCCTTGGAAAACTCAGGCAGAGTATGAATGGTGGTTTTGTCGTTTTCTGTGACAAAGGACCAGCACTACCTGTACAGAAGAGGCTGCGCTTCTAATTTCTCAGAGGTCAAAGACGTGTCATCCTCAAACAGGCCAAAATGTAACACTGCGAGACAAGGGTTGGCTCCAAATGCTGCAGGAGTCAGAACATGTTGGAGTCATCTCCATTTACCACTGTGGGATTGACATTTCCCACCACCATCTCCCATATGCTGGAAATTACATTAAATATAGGTTGTGTGACGCATATACCGCTCCCTATTCATTCTGTCTGAAGTGCCCTCTCACTAGCCAAGATCTCTTCTCATCTCCAGTACCTGTGAATTATACAAAATGATGCGTTCCCCATTGATTTTATCAGTCCACTGTAGTCGCTAGTAATCCCATTATAACATGTCTCTTAGTACAATAGCTAGATATGGCCTGAATAAAGGAAGGCTTTCTTTGCCTTGTCAAAGGTAGCCTGTCTTCCAAATTACTTCTTTAGAAGTTGAAAGGCCCAGTGCCTAATCAGTCTATTATACCAGGCTAATAGATGACCAGTAATTGCAACTAATAACTTATTACTCATCTACACAAATATTCTAATAGCTTGTATTTAGAAGCCATTTTTTTTCAATGGCCATAGTGAGGAGGAGGGGGGGGGTGCTATTCAAGAGCCAGACAGACCGCAACACAAAGAAATACTCCCACAAAGGAAGCTTAGAAAGCAACCTGTAGCATGTTTTTTCTTCTCTTAGCTGGATTAATATCTAACCTTATTCACAGGGATGTGAAACCTCGGCTTCGTCTTCATCTCCGGGGCTGTCTAGCAGCAGGGCTTTGTTTGGTGCCCAGGCCCCCTTTTGAGAGAGAGAGAGAGAGAGAGAGAGAGAGAAAAAGAGAGAGAGAGAGAGAGAATTATAGATAATGTCCTCTCCTTCCTCTTCACACTGTTGCCTGCGAGGCCTCAGACTCGGGGCTCAGTGGACCAGTGAGGTGACCACACAGTACGTGATTTGAGTCGCAGCGGCCATTGTGGAGCTCACAGGTGGAAATGCATTCAGCCGCAGACAGACGGCGAGGAATTACCTACCAGATGTCATAATAAAGTGTGTGCGGTACATGGCACTCACATTTGTCTTGTAACTTCGCCGGTCCCGTATCTCTGAGTGAGTCGGGGTGTAGAAATGTGTCTCTTATGCAACTCCTATAACTTTAGACCAAATCAGCAGCAGTCACGGGAGAATTTAATGACAGTTTAATATATTACTAACACCTTGTAAAAATGTAAAAAAATAAAAATAAAAAATCAGGAAATCAACTAAATGAATTTGTGATTTTATCTTATTTATTTTTAACATATTCCGTCAAAAAGCTAAATGACAATTTAAATATAAACAAACAGAAAACTTTATGTTACAACTCTAGTATATTTTCGGGGTCTAATAACATTTAAGGATGAAGTACAAAAAAATTCTAGTCATATACCTTTAACTATATCCAGCCTGAAAAGCTTCTTAATATCATATATGTATATTATTATATATTATATATGTGTATTGTTATTTACAATAATATACATTTATAACAAATCAATAATCATAACATATATGGAATCAATGTATATTATTCATAAATATGGCTTATGACATCATACACCTCACAGATATACATATTGTAGATATTACTCCGCCCAGAATAGAACAGAATAAAATAGAATACATATAATGTATATCATTAACAGCAAACATTAATTAAATAGAAAACAAGCAAACTAATGTCTGAAAAATGTTGTTCTCATCTGCCCAATATCAGTTTGTGTTTATTAATTGGCTTGTTTGGACTTTTTCAGATTTTGTAGATATCTTTCAAAAGATACTGAAAAAGGGAAAAAATAAGTTTCCCAAACTCTGAAATACAGTCTACTGTATATTGTCTCAATTAATCCAGACAACCATTATGTTTCACTTTTTATTTTATATTACCTGAAGAAAAATGAAATATTCACTATTCATAATAATCATAGTCATCAGATTACATTCTAGAACAGATCAGCTTTTCATTAAAAATAAAAACCCTGAAAACATTTGTTTAGCTAATTCACTTTTATGCAGCTCCAGAAACTCCTTTAGAATAATTTTCTATTAACGATCTGTTATCTACTGTGGTAAAGCACAGGACAAATGGGTATTAGAGACAGTCTCTTCGGATATATTTTCTATAAATACCTAAACTTCCAATTATATGTCCTTGCTTTAGCCGTGGTTACTACGGTTTTATGAAGTCTGCAAAGTCTGATATCACACATAATAATTACTGTGTGAGATTTTTGTTGTGGAGCTTTACAGCCTTGTCCCAGTCTGTTATTCATCTTTTTATCAGATACTGATAATAAGACAAAAATAGAGTGACATCTTCCTCTTATGCTGCTGCATCTCATCTCTTAGGTTATATTTGAATTTCTAACTGAGCGTATCGTACAACATATAGAGTCGAACCAGCACAACTGCAAATAATCACATTACATTGACCACTCGGCAAGGTTGTGGCATTTTATCAACAGACAATACCGCTTATCAAAGTTACAATTACTGCCATTTAATTGAGCACATTACTTTTCAGTTCATTTCCTGCTCACTGTGCCAAGTGCTAAGATTTTAGCTTCATCCAACCAACCTGTCTGCATGCTGGCTGTTCATCTCTACTGTTTTCTTGCAGTTAAATATCTTTGTAATAGGCTCATTTTTCCATATATTTCAAGAAGCTGTCATGATACATATTTTATACATAGTTCTGATGTTATTTTGCAATTCTAACTCTGTCTCTTGTTTCTCTTCGTGTATAGTTGCTGTTCAATGTCGTGATGTGTGTCACCAGGGCCGGTGTGATCGTCTTCACAACAACTCAAATTTTCTTAGAAGATTCAATGGATCCAAAATGTCCAAAAGCGCTGCCAAATATTGACCCCAGGACAGTAAAAGATGTGGATTGTACTAATAGTGTGCTACAGAGCCCCATTGAGCATCATCCTCATTATACACTGACCATACATACACCTCTGGGTCAAGATGAAATGCACATACTTTGGAGTGAATCCACGCCTGGGAGGAAGCACCATTAACAAATATGTTTATTAACCGCAGCACATTGAGGATTGAATGGGCAGAGTACAATGGGGGTAGTTAAAGGGGCAGGACACACAAAAACCCACTGGGTGAGTATATAGCCCCCGCTGATCAATGACCTCATCCAGAGTCACTTTCTCTTTCAAAGGCGGCGAGACCAAAGAGCAGTGGGGCCTTTTCAGCTCTGCAGATAACAAACCAACACCAGACACCCAATAAAGAGACTTCCACTTCATTTAAAAGCAATTAATATTCTTGGCCGGCCGGCGTGATCCCTTTGGTGTGGCAGGTCCGTACACGCCCCCTGCACTGTAATGGAGTTGACTGGTTAACTCTGGGTGTGCGGCCGCGGCAGTGGCTGCCCGGGTGAGAGCGCTGATGCGCAGTGGGACACAGTGTTTAGCTGGGAGTGAATGGAAGTGTCTCACAGCCCACTGCACCCCAAAAGACCCTCCTCTTCTCTCTTTCTCTATGTGTCTCTCACTCTTGCTGTCTCTCTCTCTCTCTCTGTCTCTCTCTCTCTCTCTCTCTCTCTCTCTCTTTCTCTCTCTCTCTCTCTCTGTCTCTGTGTTTCCCATCCTCTTTATCTCCTCCACGTTCTCTCGCAGGCCATACTGGCTTTTGTTTCCTTTTTTTTTTCCTCTTCTCTTTCTCTAAGTTCTCTTTTTCAGCCTGTATGAATCAGATTTCAATAGGAGCACGGGTTTAAATAGTTCTCCTTTGTAATGATTTGTAATGATTGTCTCCCAAGGATGTGAAAGGCAGGCATGGAGGAAAAATATTTTGATGCATATAAACACACTATTGCCAACAACAAAAGTCAATTAGAGAGCGGACGAGTGTAAAAGTTGAGTTTCATATCTATACTACATGCCAGTAGGGTTACACTGCAATTAAATACAAGGCAGAAATAATAGAAAGCATAATGGCCTTGTGGAAGTGACGCTTCACATCAACAGTATGGACTTGCATGTCGGACAAATCTTCAATTTGACTTTTGGCTCCCGGCTGCTGCTGCTTGCATCTGAAACACTTGACCTCTCCAATTTGAGCAGCCGTGAAAAATACAGTCTGGACTGACATGGCATTGACGCCATGTGCGAAAGACACAAAACACTAGAAACTCCAACAAAAAAGTCAACTAGCTGCTTGTGAAAAGACAGCCTTGGCAGTCCAGTCCTCCTGTCCACGGTCAGAGCAATCCGTGAATGTTAATTCATCCATTTTCTATACCACTTAAGATATTCATTATCAGCGAGCCGGGAGTGTATTCCAGCAGGCATTTGCTTAACGTTGCACATAAAGACAAACTTGTTCAGTCTTCACATCTACAGGTAGAGTGTAGAAATAGTATTAAACCTAATTGTGTTGTGAATCAAGAAGAAGTAGTATAAAAGTTGATCAACTGTAATCTTCTGCAAAACTTGTCTGCACTGTGACTGTGTTCATATTTGGAGGTGGTGCAGGCTGTTTATCTCATATGATTCAACACTTACACTAAAATATTCACAAAAACATGAATGAAATACTGTTGGAAAAAAATTATTATACACAGAAACTTTGATAGAACGTGGGAGATTATCCACCTGATGACGTTCCTCTTTTGAAACCACATAAAAATTCAAACCACACAAACATGCATGGACAAGGAGAACATGCACACTCCACACAGAAGGGCCCTTAAACCCAGACTTGAACCATGGATGACCAGAGCACCGTGTAACTTTACCCTTCAATACAATATTTGACAGAAAAACACAGAATTATCAATAGAACAGAAAGTAGTTTTACATTTTTTTTTAATTGTATTCATTTATTTATTTATTTATTTCAGGCAAAAATTAGTTCACAGTGACGCACATTGGAAATGAAGTCATCACAAACTCTCACAACAGTCTAATTTCACATGAAAATAAAGATAGAAAGCTCCAATTTTGCCTGAAAGAAAGTGAGAAGAAGAAGAAGAAAACTTATTTAATCCACATATATGTTTTTCTGCCACGATGGAAGCTCACATGACATTACAACGCGTTACTGTCCTGCTGCAGCCGTCACTGGCTGTTTGGACACTGCTTCAGAAACCTTATGAAAACACGTCCGCAGACACACAAGTAAGCAACTTACCAGGCAGACTGAACGTTTCTGCCTCGCACACCAATTACCTTTTTGGAGTTCAAATTTAAAAGTTTAACAACACGAGACAGTATGTGTACCTTTTGAAGAGCCATATTTTCTGCTGGTGACAGATTGTCTGGTGACATTAAATGTAAATGGTCATGATTTTACATACGTACAAAAAATGTGTTCATTTTCATCTGTATGCCACCCTGTAAACTCCACCTTAATCCTCCAGAAACACAATTAGACAAATGAGCAGTATTGGAAAACATAATGAAGCTCGTTTATGTTTTAAACGTTACATATAAAATCTAATTCTTCTTTGCTTATGTTTTATTTGTTGACCCGTTTTTACCGAGGGTGAAGTGTGTTGAGTTCTCAGGGCCGTCTTACAATGTACATACACCATTGTTGTAATTGCTAAAGGAATGGCAATTAAAATCAAGGGTTCACCTCTGAAGTGGCTGTCTTGCGTTAAGTGAATGCTGCTTTTTGGATTATTTGTCTACAATGTAAACTTGGCGTAGATACACTCGTGTGCACCGGATGCCCTTGGGGATTGAAGGGTGAGGTTGGCCTGTCAAGACCTTGCTCAGCATGCTGAATGGTAATGACCAGTGCATTAGCAGTTGCCTGGTTGTTTAGTAGGGTGAGGGTAATGAGGAAATCAATGGGCCACATTCAACTCATCTTTTGAGCTTTTCCAGCCGTAGAGTTGATTCATCCTCAGGTTCGTGAACATCTGTGCTTTTCTCATGTCATTGCAGAGAGCGGAAGGAGTTAAATTTGAATGTTCCCGATAAGCTTGCGCCTCAAGTCGCAACAAGGCCGAGTTAACCGCTGCTCTGATAGACCAGCTTAAGCAGCCAATCGATAGCAGCTTGTAGCATCCTGTGGGCTTCAATTAAGTCCAACTATTTACCCGCCAGTTAGTCGATTGGAGCCAGACCTGCCACTTTCAGGCCTTGAACTTGTTTACGTGTTTGTATTGTGGCGTAGCTCTAATGTTACAGACCCAGAGCTATTTAGGAACATATCTTGTCCTTGCTTGAAACTTGCAAGGATTGTTCATCAGCTCAGTTTAAATTCCCTGAGTGAATGGCTATTGTATGAATTATAGTTGATTTCTGTTTGCTTGTTTGCTGTTTGTCCTCCCTGAGAGTTCACATCGCAACGGTAAATTGTAATCTAAACCAGAAAGAAAAACAGACTTGCTTCCATGCAATTCAAATGTATTATGGTATTAATTCAAACTTGAGACAGTTTGAATGATTCATTTGAATGATTCATTTCTGTTATTATTTTCCTCAAGCAATGCTCATCTTAATATCAGAGCAGGCACACAAACAGAAAACACAAGCATAGAACTGTTTGAAGGAAAATCTTGTCTGAGAACAATAGGACTGATTTACTGAGATCCTGCACAAATCGTGCTAAAACTGCACATTCACACGATAACAGTTGCCCTTTCAGGTTGTGTGTGTTTCACCTGCAAGCAGGAGCACTTAAATCAACAAAAATCTGAAGGTGGACTTGTGTGCGGAGGAAGTTATTCAACATATTTGAGCAAATAAATAGGAATTTAGTCAACTACAACAAAAACACAATCTCAGAGACGGTCTGTCAAAAGTCTAAAACCTTTACAGAAAAGTGCTGGCAAGCCAGCTTTGGAAATGCAGTTTACACCTACTCATATATGTAGTAAAATTCATTGTGCATGAATATATCAGCATAAATTCCTCTCTGGACTTTGCGCAATATGGGGAACACAACTGATTAATGAAAACAAACATGATAGATGGATAGTTTGAGTTACTTTTGAGTGTCTGTCAGATGTGCCCCTTTGTGAACTGTGTTAGCAGACTTGCCTCACACATGTGGGCAATATTACATTTTTATCTTCTGCCTGCTCATGTGGACTTGTTGGGGTTTCTCTGTAAAAGTGCCCTGAAATGACTTTATTGTATTTGGTGCTATATGATAAACATTTAATTGAATTGAATTGAATGTCTAGAGCTTCAGTAGATCAGACCCAATTTTTTTTCTCTTTAGCAAATTTTTTCCTTCACTTAGCCACTTGGTGCACATCAGACCTGCATAATTGGCAGAAAACACCAAATAGCTTAATGTCGAGTTTTAATGTGATTGTTCCATAGTACATTTGCAGAAATGATTCATGTGAAACTCATTTTAAACCTTAATGCATATTTTATTCTCTTAATTTCACACGATCTCTTTATTTATTTGATCATTTTTGTGGATTATGAATTAAGTCGTAAAGTATTTCTAGTATATATTTTTTTTAAAAAACAGCCAAATGTTGTATAAAATGTTGTTAATGCCAACCAAAAAAAGGCAGCAAAACCTCTCACTTTATTAAACGCATGAAAGGAAAATAATTAACTGATCACTTACAAACCTTTCAACAAAAAGAGTTAATTGCAAAAGGAAAACATCTTATTTTGGCTCGATTGGTAAAGATTTCCTCCATGTTGTTTGCAGTCAGTTGTACATGTCCTCTCTGGTTAATCTTGTCCACTGAAGCAGGCAACCACATCGAATCCACTTTGTCAAATGTCCGTCACTGCCAGAAGAAGCTGATGTCTCCTCAAGCGGGATGCTTCACGTGCTGAGGTAGCAGTGCAGCGCCGCAGCTCAGAGTTGGTCATTAATGTGCAGGTTTGAATGGCGAGTGTCTGTAACCCGGACGTGAATGAACTCCTGAGCCCTCCAGACCTGACTGCTTGATGTGACAACCCGAAACAAAAGGTATTATAGTTTTGTCAAAACCTGCGCAAATGAAAATTCATCCTCATTATTCATGACATCAAACGGGGGCCAGGGGCCCAGAGCAGGCTCATTTGCAGCTGAATGTGGGAGGCAGCGGAGACCGTGGACCTGCTTAGCATGTGTTTGTGTTGCAGAGGTTGGTGGAGGGATGGAGGAGGAGAGGGTACCAGTGGGCCACAGCTGGTGTGTTATAGTCCAACCCTGTTACCTGCTGCTATCACAACTGACAAATTGGGCTGTGCGCAGCAACTAACAATCTCGTTCTGTCTTAGTTAAAGTAAGGCTCCTTTGCTCATGTGGCCCTCTCTTACTCTCTCTTACCGTCACGTCTCCCAGAGATGTCAGCTTTGGTATTTCATCCATGTCCACGAGTCCATCTTTCTGATTATGGCTTGTGTCCTATCGTGTTGCGTAACTGGCACGCGTGCCAACATGCATTCCTTTCCAGTTGTGCTACTTTGTGCTTTCTTTCTGCTCTGTGAGACCAGCTGCGTGTATTTACTCTACCTGGTTTACCTGCTTCAGGAGAGCAGGCTGCCAGCAGCCGTCACGTCACCTCACATCCGTTCTGACAGACTCCAATTGCTGCCTACAGGAATGCTTGTATACCATGGGATTTATAGAGTTTAGCTTTACAGTGTGTGCATGGGGCCATTTGTTCCATCTTTTTCCAGCTCCATCTCTGACCAGTTGTGCATGCTCTCTCTACCTGCGTTCATCTCCTGGTCTACCTGCTCCAGGAGAGCAGGCAGCCGGCAGCAGAGCAGTCAGTGAACATTTGCTCAATTCTGTCAAAAACACACTGAGTGACTGAGACAAGCGTTTGCTGCCTCTTTCTCAAATACATGTATTTGGTGTAGCTGCAGAAGTTGATGGAAACATCCGATTTACTGCACACTTTACATCCTGTACATAGAACACAATATGGTCCGATGCCTGAATGCATAACTTGGACTGCGGCCTTGAAACAACAACATAGTAGCATCATTGACACATCACATGTTTACTAGCTCTTCCATTCCTTTTGTCTATTCTCTATAGAGAGAGAGGCAGGTGCTGCAGTAAACTGAAAAACCAAGCATGGTGGTGGACAGGAGCCACCCATACTATTTTCTCATGTTATATAGAAGACACCTATTGTATAGCTGTCAGGATGTATTTGATTGTTTATTGTAGCATATTGTTACAAGCATCCATCTGCTGTGATGGGTGAGAAACCTAAATAACTAAATAAGCAGTAGCTGAGGAAAAGAACTTGCAGATGTACAGTATATCCTTATAGATGTCTTTTTATTCTCCTTCTTGCTGGCTAGCGACTGCCATTCTCATGCCAGATCTATAAAACATCCATTGGTCAAAGGAATAAATACATGAATACATACTTTTTGCCAACGGATGCCAAAAAGTTGAACATTTCATTTCACATCTTGAAAATGCAATGATACTGCTTCTGATACCATCAGCACAGTCTGAATCCGAGTGTTATATGTTTCAAAATTTAGTATTTAATTCAATATTTGAAATAGGAGGACCCCATTGTAAAGATTTAAAAGAAAATACATTATTTATTTATTTATTTATCATTCATTCATTCATTTACAAATTTCTTAGAGGGCACAACACTGAAGTCTGAGCTGAGAAATCGGAGATGCTGTCATGAAAGCGAGCAACCTCATCGCTAGCAATCTGGCATTAGTGTCAAAGCCATAGTTTGTAAACATATTTCTAATGGAAAGGCTATAGGAGAACTTTTTTTGCACCTCAAGGTATCATTAAAATTGGCGGCATGTTGAGATCGTAGTAATTACCTTCGCTGGGGCAGAAGTTGTGTTTTATGTTATTTAGTATGTATGTACTGTATGTATGTATGTATGTATGTTTGTATGTATGTATGTATGTGTGTTACCAATTTTTTGCAAAAACTGCTCACCCGAATTGCATGAAATCTTCAGGGATGATTTGTCATCATTCAAGGACCAATCCACTGACTAATCAATCCTGGAGAGGTAAGATATTTACTCCATTGAGGACACACTGGAGGTTCACGGTGAGCCAACAGTCAGGGCTGCGGCAGGGAAGCTACTGTTACTACTAGCACACTGCTAACGCCGCTCTGGGGAGCTCACAGCTGATATCAAGTTCAGCAAGTATCCAGAAACACCAGGGTGAGCGCAAATACTTGGTGAAGGTATGCGGGCTAACAAATGTTCTTACTAGATTTACATGGTGATTGTTACAAAAATATGAATATATACTCTGAACCACAACAAAATTTTCAAGTTTAAACTTAGAGGGTTATAATGGCACTATTAAACCAACCCTGGCCCACTCAAGACGAAATAGGGATGAATGTGGCCCCTCAACTAAACTGTGTTTGACGCAGCTCATTTGAAATGTTTGCTTCTGTCCCAGTGAAATCTTGCTTTCGAAAGAGCTTTTCTGAAAACTACAAAATGCCTCAGAGTCAAAATAATGTTGGCCGAACCCTCTATTTATATACGAATGCGGTAGCGGCCATTACAGCATTTTCTTCGTCACGGGTTGCCCTCCGAGGAAAGGGAGGCAAAGGGTAGTGTGATACAGCGTTGGCTTTCTATTTGGGTGGAGAGCGTCCTCGCGGAGGTCGAAGTTTGTATGGAATATATTTTGGGTTAGAACAGCCGATTTCCATTGTTCCATTGTCCAGTTGTCACATGATGTTACTCCACCAGGTGGCAGGAAGCCCATCGTTCCCCAACGTTGCTAAGGAGTCACATCAACACCAACACTAGATTGAAACTTTAAAATTGTTGTTTTATAACCAATTGACACTCAGTACATATGATATGGGTTGAGGTCCATTTGGCTGTTTTAATTGTGTAAATGGGATAATCATTCATAATTTTATGACAATAACAGTATGGGAAACAGATCATATTTTGAAAAAACACCCCCAAAAATTATGACTTTATTTTCTTCCGTCCACTTACCCCGGAATATTTCCCGGGGGCTCAGCTAGTTTATTTGTTACCTACCTTATTACTTCCATCTTTGTTAACAGGTTTCACTTGCACTATTTCTTCATTGAACAGTTCCAATCTGGAGTCCGTAAAGGTCTGTGATCGATTATATTTTTGTTTGTTTGTTTTGTATCATCTTTCTATGTGTTGGCACTTTTTGTTCCCAATGACTCTCTAACTTTGAAACGTAATATTTCTGTAGCTAAAACCCTGCTGCCAATGTGTGGACTGTTGATTCAAATGTTTTGGATCCAATGACCAAATCGATGGCCATTGGTCCTTTTTGAGTGTCATAGATAACAAATAGTACTGAGAATATCTGGCTTTTGTTCTGTGATGTCTTTAACTATTTTGTGCAATGTGAGACCACTGCTGTGATGATTACATTTTCCCATGTTGGATTAATAAAGTCTGATCTACTCTAATCTAATTTGTTTGCTGGAAGAGGTAGATCCTAGTTATTGAAATATTTATTAGACATCTGGTGGTAGAAGAAAAACATTAAAGAGACAATTTTTCAGTAACTGCGCTTCTTTCATGATTCAATATCCATCATAACTGGAAATATCTTCTTGTGTGGCTTTAACTTTGCTGCCAGTAACATGCCGATGTGCTTCTGAAAGACAAACAACTTGTGTCATACACATTTGCCATTTCTCTGTTCCAAGTACGCAAGTACGTACTTTCAGAATTTCCTTTCTAAATGCATTATGGGTAATTTGGCTTCTCAAGTCCACACAACTCCGGGTCTTGATACATCTTCAATGAAGTGGACGGAGCAACTACACATCCAGGTATTTAATGTGTGCTCGATGAGGAGAGTACATTGAATTGGAACAGTACTCGGTCTCCAACTGATGATGTTTCACTAGTACACGAGAACGCATATTGACAAACAGCCATTATCTGTGACGGATCTGGGTGAACCCAAAAGCAGAACTCAGAGTCAGATCCTGCAGTTCACAGTGTTTATTAGAGATCAAGGCCTACAAATCCAAACGAACAAACTGGAGGCGAGGTGTCATCAAACAGGCAAAAGTCCAAATACAAAAAGATCTGAAGACACACCAGGAAAAGGCCGGAATCTCGAGACACACTGTGACAATCGAGCAACCAAACAAGAGGGAAAAGGGCTTAAATAGACCTAGGAAGGGGAGACACAGGTGAGACATACTGTATCAGCATTTATCAGACTCACAGAGGAAGAGTAAACAGTAAGGACAAGTGAGCAGAGACATGGACAAGACAGGCAACTTCAAAATCTAACAAGAAGTGAGACAAACATGTAAGAGATGCAGACTATACGATGACCATCTATGACCAATATGGTCATTGAGAACATTTTTAGTGTTTAAATTTTTTTTTTATGTTTGAGCATTTCTCAGTGTTTTGAAGAGTAATCTGCCAAATATTGAGGTAGAAACTATTGAGACTCTTCTGAACAATGTAATACTACAGTATGTTACTGTTAGCTTTAGATGAATGAAAGGGGAAAAAAGGTGATACAATGCTGCTGAACTGCAATTGTCTGTTTGCTTCTATTATACATGAATATGTCCAACCAAAAAGCTGTGATTATTTTTGTCCAGTATGATTTCAGATTTTGTGTCCTTGCTGTGATCACAGTGGGTTAATATCTTTGCAGATGCCAAGAAATGTTCACTTTAGAATATTCTTGTGTAAGTTCTGTACCTTAGTTATATTTTTGTAGGCTTTTACAAATGGAAAATGTAATTTTGAAGTGAATACAGAAAAAAGAGTTTCTTAATAAACACCGAAATATCCAGGGACCTTCTGTGTTATCTTTACCTAAGCCGCTGAATGGTACGTCTGTTGGATTAGAAACCTCCCGTGTGAAGATAAAGCATCTTCTCTCTGAATCACCTCGCATCTCTTGCTCGGTCAGTTGAGTCAAGAAGTTGAAAAGGATTCCTGTGATCAAGGATACCCGCAGAAGGCTTTTATAACAGATTCAGTTGTAGCCTGGAAACGATTCAGCCCTGGTGTGGCGCTTGTGCCTGCCGGTGGAGTTGGGTTTTTGGATCAAACTCTACACTGGGAGTCAAACTCCCTCAATCAAAGTCTTTTTCCCCAATGTTCCCACTAATGAACGGCACTAATTGATTGAAAACGCTGGTGGGAGGGGATGAGCGAGCAGGGTGTTGCAGTGTGAGAGAGTGAAGGGGGTGTTTAGGGGGGGGGTTGTTTCAACGCATTACAGTGTCTGGACACGGTCCAGACTGATGTGGGGCTCCACAGCGGAGAGTATTGTACATTGAGGGGAGAGTATAATACAGAGTACAGTGAACACAATTGAGCAGATGCATAAAGAGACAGTCGGCTACGACCCTCTCCCCAGCCACACCCCTGCTGAGAGTGAAAACACTCTGTGAGTAATTACAATGATTCCTGTGGGTTGAATTGGAGTGTGCGTTTATGGCCAATTATATTCAGAATGTGTATACATTCTGGTGAGTCTTTTCATATGCACCACACCGCCCATTTTCTTCTCCTGGTCTTTAACACCAAAATATTCAAAGGAATACATTTATTTATAGTCCCCTCCGAAAAAAAAAAAAAGGTCTATCACTTTCAATTTAATAGCAAAACCCTACACCTCGCCTGTAATCAATTAAACACCCCTTCCCCTGTTTGTGAAGAGTGACGAGTGAGGTCAAAAATCCCTTTGAGAAAATCTCATTTGATCACTTGTGTGTGTTGTGACATTTTCCCCCAAACCCTCTCCAAAGCTTAAGACCAGGAGGTGAACAGAGATCAACCTTTGTTGTTCAGTTCCATCACAGAACCTGACTCACACTCAACCCCCATCATCCATTTCACCCCACACTAATGGAAAAACCTCAAGATATCTTGTACAACTCCACTTTGGGTGCTTGTTAACGGGTTGGGAAAAGCCAAAAATGTTTCTGAGGGAGAGTCAAAGCTTTCACTCAGATCTATTGATGCACTCCTTGAATCGGGGAGACACTCACTGATTTGGAGTGCCTGAACATTGGATTTGTGTCCAGCCTGCTGCTCAGTGTGTGATCACCGTACGACTTGGTGTGTGTGCCATGTTCAACCAGTTCTTCTTCAGACCAGTTAAAGGAAAAGATACAACTGTGAAGTCCTTTTAGAAACAATGTGTGTAGTTTGATTAAAAACAATTTCTGGGCAATACATTATCCAATAACACTCCACTCCACTCATCCAATAGTGCCTGACAATGGGCAAAGGCAAGATGCCGGGGAAACACAAACACACACAAGTTTTGCTGAAACGTAGTGTCATCAATTAATTTCAAATGCTCTTTTAAATTAATATTTAAAAAAATATAAGATAAAAAAAAAACTAGGATTGCACAGATAGAACATGGAAATTCTAAACAAAAAAGGCCCCCC
>OMNM01034398.1:23461-36532 GCA_900302745.1 Parablennius parvicornis | reverse complement strand
CACACACACACACACACACACACACACACACACACACACACACACACACACACACACACACACACACACACACACACACACACACACACACACACACACACACACACACAGTCAATAGGGATTTTGATATCTACTGGAAACAGATGAGTGCCACTTAAGGGGACATTGCATGTGAAAAATATGGGAAAAATGTTTATATACCAATCCCTAAATATTACAAAGCTTTCCCAATGGTGTAAATGTTGGATTTAAAGGAAAAACAATTTGGCACAATATTCTGAATATTTATATGTACAGAACTGAGGATTGTCCCAATAGCATTCATTCATAAAAGGGTATTTATGTGCAATTGGTTGAAATTGTAAGGTCCATACATTCCTGAAGCAGCAGTGGTGAGTGATCTCACCTCAAAGTGAGAAGGCTGAGCCTTTCTGTGCAGTTTGCATGTTGTCCCTGTGTGTGCTCTGGTATTTCCAGTTTCCTCCTATGGTCCATAAACATACATGTGAGGTTAATTGGTGTTCATAAATTGCTCCTAGGTGAGAATGTGAGTGTCTGTGTTTGCCCTGTCTCACTACCTCCACCCATAGTCAGCTGGGATTGGCTGAGCAGGATAAAGCAGAAGATGGATGCATATTTCTTTTTTCTTTTAAATGTTTGTAATTCTCAATATACCTGATTTGTGGGAAGATATCCTTTCGAACATTCAACCCTTTGAGCCTGGCTCCTTGATATGATTAATCCACAATAATAATCATAATAAATATATTATTTCCATTGTATTTGGAAGTCTTATACATGTTGCTGTGTTAAATCCATTGTGATGGAGAGTGTGTTGTGCATGCAGCGGTCTCAGATGAACTCCCGTCTCCACAAAGAGTTGCACAACCTTCATGTCAGGCCGAGTTTTGACCTGTTAGAGACGCTGTAGCAGCCTGCGCACTCTCCACTACTGCAATATTCCTCCGCTGGTCGATATAGTCTGCGACAATTTTCTAATTTTAGATGTTAATAGAGGCCACCTTCCTATATAAAATAACAGGAATGAAATGCGGTATGATTCAAAGATTAATGTGGCCCTTAAAGATTCGGTTGTCAACTGACGTGTGCATTGAGTTCCTCGGTGAAAATAGTCCGGCCGCATAAAGGCGGTTGGCGTCGCCATCAGCGATCTTTCCAGTCGCATGCCGAAGTTGGGTACGGATCATGTCTAGCGATTCTGCTGATTTCAACAGGTAAACAGTCGTCATTGGGTGATTTTTCAAATAGCATTGTGATACTCCACTCTAGGTGCGTGCACAATATCGGTGTACCTCCCATAAATGGCGAAATAAAGTCATTTTCCTGCTAAAAAGGGTCTTAACTGTCGGGGTGATGTGGTTGCTAACGGTTAGCTTTGCGACTAGCTCTCAGACCGGCCCATTGTTGAAACAATTTGCGTCGTTTATTGTCTTTGTTACACACCATAGTTATCGGTAAAGCTAACGAGAAGAGGTTGCAGTTGCTGTCGGAGCTGCCGGCGGTCTTGAGTGATTTTGAATGGACCCTCGGCCTGATCCTCCACTGAAGCCCGTGTTGGAAACGCAGGCCCTACTCAGTCCGACATATTGGCTAACTGCAGCAGATCTCCGTGTTGGGATATACATCTTCTCAAATGCGTGTTTTTTTTTTAAATCACAGTTGGATGGAAGTCGTAGTGGGTGTCTGAGTCTTAAACATATCAATGTTACGCTATAAGGTTCAGGAAGCGGAGCTCATGGAATTTGACACGTGCGCCCAGCGAAGTTCTAGGTGCTGAAAGGGGAGCTTCAGGGCGTGACCCGGACCGCTGGAGTCGGACTGCTTCCCCTCCCCCGAGTGCCGGTGGGGTGCAGTTTAATAGAAACCGTAGACAAGCAGCGTGCAAATGATCGAACACGTGGCGGGAGGCAGCGTGTTGTTGGTTGCCTGCGTTTTCTTAGTCTTTCACCAATTTTTTGTTCTTGCCAACATCAAGTTGATTTGCAATTAAAAATGTCTTTTTGTCATTTCAACAGTTCAAGAGATAGAGATCATGGGAGGCCAGAGGGAATGGAGCCTGATGGTGTCATCGAGGTAAAGAAAAAGGCACTCAAGATAAATAACTAGGTTAAAGTACAGGAGCCAGCCTGGTAATGTTTCAAAGACAGATGTGGGATGATTGCAACTCTTAAAGTATTTATCAGAATTGATTAAATATTTACTTTGAATGAAATTTCTAAAGACTACTTTTATATGCAATATTTAATGTACATCTTGCTGTCTCACTTGATCTTCACTTAATAGTTCTACTATTAAGGGTATTTTTGCAGTCTGAGACTGGAATAAACTGTTTTACCTATTAAGAAAATGCATGTAATGATCAATGCTCAAACCTGGCTGTAAATTCAAAGTAGTTTTGCTTCTTACCAGTAATGCCTTTGATTGTTACAAATGGAAGGAGAGATGCCTGATTTTATCCTCATTTTGCATATATGAAAATATTAAGGGGTGCTCTGAGGAATGTCTGTTGTACACACGCAGTCGTGCCAAATATGTATTGATATTGTAATATGGATTTAATCACATCACTTCATACCACTATTAGCTGTTAAACTTCACATAATTCAGCACACTCACTCACTGACAACCTGATGTATTCTGACCACTCAGAGCAACTGGACCGAGATTACGGACAACTTTGATGACATGAACCTGAAGGAGACCCTTCTCAGGGGAATATATGCGTATGGTTTTGAAAAGCCATCAGCTATTCAACAGAGGGCAATCATTCCTTGCATCAAAGGTATTGACGTGACATTTTGTCAAAGCTGGATTGTGTATATTTGAGTGAAATGATGCTTTACCATCTTTCGGGGCTTACCCAATAATGGGGATACTTTTTTTTTCCACACTGATCACTCAATAATGTCAGTTTGTCATCCAGGTCTGCATGGCTTATTCTGCACGAAGGCCGACCTGTATATCTTACATGTTATGTTCTGGTCCAGTTTTACATTTTAGTCTGGCAATTATGTTAATGTTTATTTATTTCCTCCCTCGCGTTCAGGCTATGATGTTATTGCCCAGGCCCAATCAGGCACTGGTAAGACGGCCACGTTTGCCATCTCAATCTTGCAGCAGCTGGAGATTGATCAGAAGGACACTCAAGCTCTGGTTTTGGCTCCCACGAGAGAGCTGGCTCAGCAGGTATGCTGTTCCTGAGGTCTCGGTAACCTCAACAGTGTCTCAGACCTAGGCAGCACACTGAGGACACTGATTCAAACCATAAGGTACCATCTTTTAAAAATTTTCAAAATTCTGCAAATTTGAAACAATGAGGATTCCTCTTACGATTGGTGTAGTCTCTGTCCATGGCTGCATCGATCTAAAAGGTGATCTGGCTTGATTGAACTGACTTTTTTTTTTTTATGCATTTCTGTGGAAAACTGTGTGACATGATGGCATACCATCTTTCGGGACTGACTCTTACTGTGGAGAGTTTCTTTTGTTTTACTGATCACATTGAACAGTTGTTCTGCACTTGTAGGTTTGGTCTGTCTCGTTTAATCTTAAACTATCCTGAAGTTGTTTTCTCTTTTTACTTTACTTCTCCACTCATTAGATTCAGAAGGTAATTCTGGCTCTGGGGGACTACATGGGTGCAACATGTCATGCCTGTATTGGAGGAACTAATCTCCGACATGAAATCTCCAAGCTCCAGAGTGAGGCCCCTCACATAGTGGTGGGCACACCTGGACGTGTGTTTGACATGCTCAACAGGAGACATCTGTGTGAGTATTGTTCCTGTTGATCAGAGGCTCTTAACTTTGGTTGAGATTGAGGGAGAACTTTCTCTGCAGCTGCAAAATGGATCAAGATGTTTGTTCTGGATGAAGCTGATGAGATGCTCAGTCGGGGGTTCAAGGATCAGATCTATGATATCTTCCAGAAACTGAACACAAACATTCAGGTGAGTATCTTTTAACATGTTTCATCGGCATTATTGTCCTTCTGCATCAACAGAAGTCTGCTATAATTACATGATTCAGAGTTTCTGTTTCATGCAATAATGCTAGCAGAGCCCTACGTGGAAGAAGATCAGTGTGCGCTGTAACTGAAAATGAGACGTGGTCGAACCTCTTTCTTAATGTTCGTTGGCTGTCGTCTCAAGGTTCAGTGCTACAATCAGCATTTGAAGTGTATTTCGCGATATTATTTAAGCTTTTCTGGATTTTTCTCATTATTATTATTATTATTGAGAGATGCGTGTCTGCACTTTCAGGTGGTCCTGCTCTCTGCTACCATGCCAGCAGACGTGTTGGAGGTGACCAAGAAGTTCATGCGAGAGCCGATTCGTATCCTGGTGAAGAAGGAGGAGCTCACCCTGGAGGGGATCAAGCAGTTCTACATTAACGTGGAGCGAGAGGTTGGTGTTTACTGTCGACAACATTCTAGAGTTGACTTCTCTGAAAAGCACCCTGCTCGAACTGCAGCAGCCAAACCTTTCAGGTTTAGCTCATGTGCCTGTGTAAGTACGGGTACACCAGAGAAGGAGATGAAACCCACAGAGTTGGAAATGAGGCGAGGAGGGACCTCTTTCTTAATGTCCACTTTCCTTGGTCTTGAGATGCTGTGTTGCATTTGATGAGCTCACTTCATGTGTATATACGTTCTAGTCGTTCAGTAGTTCTAGTTCAGTTGACTGTTTTCTACGTCTTTAACTTTTTGCTTTTTATTGACGGGCCCTGTAGGAGTGGAAGCTGGACACTCTGTGCGACCTGTATGAGACCCTCACCATCACCCAGGCCGTCATCTTCTTGAACACCAGGCGAAAAGTCGACTGGTTGACTGAGAAAATGCACGCGAGAGACTTCACAGTCTCTGCTCTGGTACGATTCATTCTTGTCCTCATCGATTATTGTATTCAATTACTTGTCGCTTGACCTCTGATGCCGCGCTTTGTCTCAAATACAAGTGATTCTTTTTGTTCACAGCATGGCGACATGGACCAGAAAGAGCGTGACGTGATCATGAGGGAGTTTCGGTCTGGCTCCAGCAGAGTCTTGATCACTACTGACCTTCTGGTGAGAAACGTCTCAAACTTCCATCAGTTCAAACCCAAAACGTTCAGAGTCCTGCAACAGTCCCTCAATGGCCAAGCAGTTAGAACTTTTGGGAGATAAAGGCTCGTTCTCCACAATGGGTTCTTCTATTGTAGGAATCTGTTACTTAAATACGGGCAACATGACCATTTACACTCTACTGAGGAATTCAGCCTCTGACTAGTCACGTCATTGAATCTTCCTTCCTGCTTTCAGGCTCGTGGGATTGACGTGCAGCAGGTTTCCCTGGTCATTAACTATGACCTTCCTACAAACCGTGAGAACTACATTCACAGGTGAGTAAAATGATGTTGCATCGCCCTTCAACTTGCCCACACGCCTCTAATGTGGCTCCTCTCCTCTGCAGAATTGGTCGTGGTGGCCGTTTTGGCAGAAAAGGAGTTGCTATCAACTTTGTCACTGAGGAGGACAAGAGGATTCTTCGAGACATCGAGACGTTTTACAATACAACTGTGGAGGAGATGCCCATGAATGTGGCCGACCTGATTTGAGCCCTGAGATTCTCCTTTTGTTTTTTTTAAACGCAGTGATAGCGATCGTCCACTTGCATTGTGCTTATATTATTCGAGGGGGAAAAAAAACTTCTCAATGCTAAACTTTGGATCAGAATTTTGGTATGTGTTAAAAGCGAGGTGACTTCTCTATGGTGGTCTCCTCTCGGACAGTTGTAGATTCTAACCTCGACAGCTGGCTGGTTGGAGCTGCAAAGCCATGGGGTCTGTAAACATTGAGGTCTTTATTGGGTATTTTTTTCCATGTTCAATTAAGATGTGTGTATTTGATGTTCTCCACCATTTAGTAACTTACTTGTGGACTAAAAGGTATAAGTGCTGTATAAAGTCTGCAAACTATGTTATGCTAACATATGTGCGGTGTTTGTGGGCCTGCTTAATAGAGGTGCCTGCCATATTCTACTGTAGTTTCACTTGCTTTATTGTTATATTTTGTGAATGTTTTAAATGTACCATATTTTTTATCCCACTTGCTATATATCAGAATTACTCACTGGTTGGCTGTATTTTGCTGACGTGATTTTACCTTCCTAGAGTATATTGCTATTCCCTTGACTACTTTTCAGATTTCCTCTTCCTTTGAATTGTATGTCTTAATAAACAGATATTACTGTAAGTAAACCTGCTTCAAGTCCTTCCCAACATGTTGGTACTAAACAGATGGTGTTATTACACACCATGCACATCAATGCTGATATCCAGAGGTGGAAGTTAATGCATTACATTTAGTCAGAGTAGTTTAAAAACAGCTGAGGTATGTTTCAGAAAAGTCTACTACTATACAATTTCAGTAACATCTGTTGTGGATTAAGAGTTATAATCTAGATATATTTATTTTAGAGCTTTATTTTGACAGTCCTAATAGGAACACTGGCAGCACTGCAGCAACATCCACTTATCACTCAAGGTTGTAACATTACGCCTACTGAACAGAGCGGACACACTGTACTCGGTACAAATCAGCTGCACGGACGTATTCAGTGGTTAACACGAGCTGACAAATCAGCCAAACATTTATAACAAGGTTTTCCTGGCAAATTTCAAGCTGAGCAGACACAACCTTGAATACTTTGGCGATAAAACAAACATCCAAGTATTGGTCGTTGTGGCATCCGGATATCAATTGTGAAATGTGATTAATCACTGCCTCCTGTAGCGTTGCGACTCCTCTCAGTGCAGCTTTCACTTTTAAATACACTCGCTGTCAAAGTTTTACTCAGTGCATTTCGTATGAGCTACGTTTTTTTACTTGGGTATATTTTTAGATTGCCACTTTTACTTGTGCTTGAGTAAAAGTTTTATCAAAGTAATTGTGCTTTTACTTGAATAGAATATTTTAGTCCTCTTCCCACTCATGTCTGAAGTTTCTTCATCCTGCTTCAGTATGAAAAGCGGGACAATTTAAATGTACTGTTAAGAGTTGTGGCATGGCGCCACCTGCTGGTGAAGGTACGGAAGTCTTGTTTATGGAGTTGTCGGGCATTAAATAATTTGAATTATGATTCTTGCCACCATCCTGATTTAAAACCTTATCAGTCACATCGTCTAATGTATTCCTTAGAAGATCATAGGAAAAAAGTCTCCGTAATATTGATATAGGTTTTATATTTTGCATTATTTCATATTATAGCCTAAACCCATCGTGTTTGGCCTTTTTTCAGTTAGTGTACTTGTACACCATAAAAATATTAATAACTGAACTCATCCAATGCCCGTAGAAAACTACTGCGATTTTAACTATTCCTAAAACATACAACCAGTAAGTTTAGAACCGTATATTTAGTCTGCTTATCTTAAAATACACAATGTAGCTGTCCAGACCATCCTTATGTGAGTTAGTCAGAGACAAGATAAAATAAGATAAGATAATTCTTCATTCAGCCCATAATGGAGAAATTTACAAAGCTTAGATGGAAAGGGGAAAGTGAGGAAATGAGAGAAAACAAGACAGATTTTAAACAGTGCTCCTCAGAGAGATTACAGTGTGGAATTAGGAAAATGTGTGATTTTGGTAAGTGATTTTAGAGTACAATCGACAGATTATCTTTGTACTGACCTTTGTAATGGTTTCACAGTTTTGTGTTGGTCACAGGGCAGAGTCTGTTTTAATTGTTTTATGATTTACCGTCTCCCGCACCCCTTTCCTGTAATTGGTATATTTTAAACATAACGTACCGCCAAGGCCCCTGTTGTGAAACCTGTTTTGTTTGTTTGTTACGGAGCTCCCTTTCTCCTACAAATACACTGGGTTGCGACACTTTAAAACGTTGAAAAGTAAGAAAATATTCTTCAACAACACCTTGGAGTTTTCACTTCCAACCATGTGTTGCCTTACCTACATGTTATAGTTCGTGTTTTAGTTGTACTATCGTAGTCAGTTATAGTTTGTGTATTTGTGTGTCTGTTCTTAGGTTGTGATTATGTGCCCTGTGTGCAACACCATGAACCGAGGTGAGGTGACTGGAGCGCGCACCCCTCGGAGCAACCCATGTAAGTGAGTGATTTCAAATAAAGACATCCTGAGCAATACACTCCGCCTCCTCGTCCTGTATGCGCACTGCCGGCGCTACAATGTTTAATTTTTTAAGAGAGAAGCTTTGTAAAATTTGGTCATACATATAATGACAATACCACTCATTTGAATTCAGTTTAGGAGTAGTGCGTCTTCCTGCCACACGTGTTTGCTGGACCCAGTTACATCGTGTCGCCTGTGTTTCATAAACCCCGACAAGGCAGACGTTTCAGTATTTCAATGCAGAAGTATGTTGAAGGAAGTAGTTTTAGAGTACTTAATAATTTTTACTCATACTTAGAGAGAAGAGAAACAAATTCTGCTTTAAATTTGTTAACATAATGAATTGTTACAGTGTAATCTTTATATACTTAATAGTTTGAGAAATGTACTTTGGAAGTTGATATTCTATACTGCTAAAGTCGATCAAATTCCTGCTGCTGACAATTTAATGTTGGACTTTTTGAATAAGCACTTTCTGAATAATTTGTACCTTCATTCGTTCTCCTTCACAACAGTGAATGAGCTGCTTCCACATTGTAACACTGGAAGTTCCAAACAGAACAAAAAATTGTTCAGTTTTAAATATTTTTCCTCATTCATCAGCAAGGCCCATCACAACTCACAACAAGGATTAGTCCATTAATGCGTTGTTTGTAATTGTTATGTGGGTTTATTTTGTGGAATACAGTGACAGTAGTTATTTCACAAGGTTTAGTGCATCTCAGATTGAAGTTCATGCTATGCACTGTTGAAATTGTTTCTGGTTTTGTGTTCAATTATCTCACTTCACACTACGTTCCTGAACCCGTCCACTGTCCGTTTTTAGAAGTCATCTTAACAACCATGTTTATTCCTTAGTTTATAACTCAGCTTGAAAATCTGCTCCTGTTTTTATTGTTGCCATTTCATTGTTTTTATTGTATTTCTATTCTATTGTCCTCTTTTTTTCTATGTTTATTTACGTTCAGCTGTAGTTGTTTTAAAGTGCTTTACAAATAATGTTGAGAGTTGAGTATTTATATTAAGCATGTTGGTTTTGAAATCCCTACAGATTATAACCAATTGGTTATTTTCTTTCTCAACAACCTTTCCTCCATCCGATCTGAGAACAATTCAGCACCAGAGCCTGGTGGTCTCTCGACATAAATCAATATTCTTGGTTCTTGGTTATCCTTGGTTATTAGCAGCGGGTATTACTGATGGAATCTAAGAAGTATTTCATCTTCCGAGGACATCATGTTACATATCCACCATACTGTGATCAGGGTCTTCAAATGTTTTCAGTTCTAGATTGTACCTCTGATCCTGAGGTATGTTGTGGTTTTGTGTCACTGCCGTGTGCACAAATATTTGTTGCCCTTTAGGTCAGATTTAGTTATTTATTAGTGTTTCACCACTTCCATTAGAAATAATAAATATTCTGCAGTCCATATACGGAAGTTAGCTTCAGATTCAGTTTAGCTGATGGCAAGAAAATTTCATTATTAGTTTTTATTATTATTATTATTATTATTTTGTATCCTGATACCTCTGGTGCAGCAATAACTCATTTGTCTTAAAGTGTTTTCCAGTTGTTTTCTTTCCCATTTTAAACGTTTTAAATGTTCTGAAAACATGTGTCGGAAGATATGCCTGCATCGGACAGTCTTACACAGGCTGCAATGCCCTCATGTTTAATATTGATGTAAATTCCCTCCTGATAATTTAATTAATCCTACCAACAAATACAATCCACTCATTATTGGATACACACAATACTACAGTTTGTATGTTCAAACTATGTATTTTTCAGCATGTATTTGGAATAAATATTTGAAAACATAACCCCCGCCCCCCCCTTTTTTTTACATGTACTGCACAGCAACAGGACCAGCTCTTTTGTTGGTGGAAAAAAAAAAATCTTAACTTGATAAGGATCAAATTTTGACTTTGTTTCTGTATGTTTAACATACAATTAAAAGTAGAACAGTCAGGCATGCTTACTGCTGAGTGGTAAAGAGTTGGGTCACTCTTGATTAATGAGTAATGCTATTAAACTCTAATAAGTTGCCTGGGCTCTGCTCAGTGGCTGTCCGCTGCTCATTAGGAATGTCATAAATGCAGATAAAGCAATATGTGTAAATATGTATTTCCTATGTGACAAATAAAGGCTTCTTACTGTAGCCGACATGGGATTTCAGTTCAATTTATTAGATGCTCATTGTTTCAGATTAAAATGAGACAAATTTTGATCAAAAAACAACCTGGTTTTCGGGTTGATACAAGAAACTTGATAAAAACAAAGGATCTACCTTCAACCGAAATACCAACACTCAAATGAGAAATGAATGTTGTCTGTAGGTCAGTAACAACCCTTACTCACAATTAGGGAAGTAAAAAACTATGAAGAACAATAGCCATAAATGTATCAAGTTGCAAGCCAAACCTTTTTCTATGCTTGATGGTTTGTTGCATCATCTGTCCTGAGTGCTATGTAAATAAAAGCTTAGTTTGCTCTCCTTTTACAGCGTCACTTCAGAGTATTACTAATGAGCTCCAGTAAGAGCCTGCCCATTGTGTGAAGCTGTTTAACTGACCAGCACAACTATTCGTGGCATGTCTCCTCAGTCAACACAATTAGTTTGCTAAGCCTCCTCCTGTGAGTCAACTAAAGATGAGTTTCATTGTGATGAGACTGTAGATGGTAATGTCCACCATAGTGAGTCTAAAAATAAGAGAAACCCCTGTAGTGGCTCCAACTGACTGAATGCAACACGATTGCATATTTTTAGCGTTGCCTACAAGTCACCACAGTTTGTGTTTGGTGAACAACAGATGTATGGAGCGGCCTGTGTCCCTGTTATAGCCGTCGTCAGTCCTGTTCTCTTTTATCTGTTGCTATGGAAACAGTACAGCTGTTTAAAGAACAAGTTATCCTGACAACATTCACATTTCAGGCGCCATAAATAAACATGTGGACGACTCACAGTTAGTTGAGGTGAAGTCAGCAGGCATTTTCACAACCTCAGACGATGAGAAGAAGAAGATGTTGCGAGAAAAGAAACATGGCAGCTGCATGAACACCGATGCAAACACACTCACAGTAGAGGGAATGAAAATGCAAATAAATACAATTTGTACTTTCAACGGCGCTGTATTATAAGATCAGCTTCAAGTCAACTATTCAGCATTGACTTTGTTTTTTGACAGCTTTGCAGAAGTTTTCAAAGCGTATGAGGTGAAACTGGTCTGACGACTTAATCCACATTTCAGTTCCTTAACCAACAAACCCACATATGGGAGAGTGGGGTAAAATCACCCAGAGGGTAAGCTGAGTAGCTCATTCTATCCAGGTAACCCTACAGATTTTTTTGTCATATGAACATAGATTCAGGAAGCACTCATCATTTCAATCTTGCTGTGATGCAAAGAAACACTTGGAAGACGCGTTTAGTAAATTTTTATACCCAAAACATTTTTTGCTCGTCAAAGTAAATCTTCTGTTTTGACAGCTAAAATAACTTATGCCAAATCAAAGGTATCCAGGTCTAAAACTCTATATTATGCATGTTGGTGATTTGCATGATCAATTCACGAAAGATTTTCCTGAATTTCAAAGCGAACCGGTTTTTATTTTTCTTTCTTTTCTTTAAACTGGTGGCTCTGGGCCACAAAGTGAGCCACAGGGTGTGTAGGTAAGTTGATTCAATGCTTCAATGGTTCTTAAACGGTATTTCGGTTGAGTGTACGCAACTGGTTTGGTGTGTCTGTCATATGCTAACCGTTGAACAAAAGGCACTGTGCCTTTGTTCAACCTCCTTTAGGATTCAGCAGAAAGGATGAGATGTCTTTCCTACAGAGTGATGTACTGAAGAAGCTGGACGAACTCAAATAGGGAGCAACAGTTTATATTCTGCTGCAACATTGACAGTAGCTCAGGTTTACATTTTAAAACTCAAGATAGTCAGTTTACTCTCAGACGGCTCAACTTACACCTCACCTGGGGTAAGTTGAGCCACAAGAGCACTTTTTTAGTCATTACTTTGAGCAGCATTGTCAGAGATTTGTTTTTATTATGTTTCTGTGCCATTTTCCCTTACCTCTAGGACAATGTAAGTATAAAGTGACTCATCTTACCCTACTCTCCCCGGCTCTGTTTCCAGAACAGACTCTGCAGTGGCCCCAATTCAAAAACACCCAACAAAGCAACATCAACAGGAAACAGGGTCAAATAGTGAACTCTGACTTTGAATAGTTAAATTTGAATAGAGAATGAAAAAATCACTGCTGTTTCTGTAAGAATGATTAATACATTGAAAGTCACATTTTTTTTGTTCATGTGTCAGTTTGTCTACATGACTTCATACTGCATCTCTTTCTTGTGAATAATGCTGAGGACCAGCAGAGCATCATAACCTAGTGTGTGAACTATCTTCTGTCTTGAAGTAGATGTTAAACATAGATTGCGAAAGAGTGCATTCATGAGTAAGCATAGTAAATTCAAAGGACTGGTTTGTTTTTCATGCATCTTCCAGAAGAATGAATGAGTCAATCTTTTTTTTAATCTATAATTTCATGTTGATATATCTCTTAATACATCACTAGCTCAGTAGCTGTATTTCAAGATGAACCCTTCTGAGTTCACTTTAATTTACAGATCACATGTACAGCAATGATGTTTGAAGCCCCACCAATGCAATAAACCACCTGCTCATGGCGTTGGTGTCATGTCTGTTAACACCGACATACCACCGGCCTCCATTATTACTGTTAGCAGAGTGACAGATTCCTCTGTGGGTTAGACTCTCACGACACTGATGAGTTTGCGGCTGATGTCGAGAGTATTTTTGGCTCCATGTATCACATGTCTGATGGAAAATGAAATCGTAGTGATCAGCCTGCCAATAAACACACTCACACATTCATCAATTCCTTTGCGTGT
>OMNM01034398.1:0-15893 GCA_900302745.1 Parablennius parvicornis | reverse complement strand
GAAAAGCCAAACGTTGACCGATTAGAATAATTTCTGTAAATTGATTTTGAGGTAGCAGAAGTTTCAGAAGTGAGTTTCATACCTCACTGTGGTTGAAGACGCAGGCTGAAGCAATAGCGTGAGACAGTTACTACTCGTAGTCTCTACAGGTGTTCACCTGGAACAATCCAAAACAAGCACACCGTGTGGGGAGACAGAAGGCCAACATCAAACGTGCCTGCGAGTAAAAACATCCTACAAAGTGACAAATGCATTTCAACCCTATTATTGGGTCTAATTAAAATGACCACATTGAAAGCTGTGTTAAACAACATATTTATTTGACCAAATCCAGTACAAACCACTGCCTCCCCCCCCTCCCCCAATGGACACCACGTATAACCTAGCAACTGTTTATTTTCTGTTATTTATTTAGTTAAATTTAATTATTCGTTTATTTTTGGAAAATGATATGCAAAAAATGTAATAGCTGCTAAAAATAAACTTTCTCAAAATGTTAAACAATTTTGAAATTACTTTGTGATCTCAAATTGGAAGTCATTTTATATTAATTTTTTCTTGTGTAAAAAAATGTGAACTTTAATTTTATTTTTGTTTGTGAAATAGAATAAATACAATACATTTTTTATTTTGCTCAATTACTACTAACAATGAAAAACATGAACATATTCAAGATATTTGCTCCCTTTCATGATGTGCTGCCATTGCATGAGATACACAATGTACTTGTCCTTACCCTTATCATTGACACGTAGAGATTTACTCACTACATATTGGCTTTTGGTGCAATAAATGTTGAGAGAACAGGTCACAGATACCATAGGACCAAAAGTAAGACATGTCTGTTCACATAAGCAACAGTTCACATGAGCCTGACCTTTAAGTTCTGCTTCATGATAAAAGCAGAAGAATGAAAGCCGCCACAGGCTGCAGCAGGAGCATGAGGTAGTTACTTCTTTCAGTCACCATCTCTACAACTCTTCACCTGGAACCAAAAATATAAATCTTTTAGTAGATTATGGCCTTAGCAAATATTCCAAGAAAGGACAATTCCACAACATCACAACTTTAAACATGCTCTCACGAAGACATGCAGGCATATAAAACGTCGTGCTTAGAACACTGATGGCTGTCTAGTATGATTTTTTTTTTGACAAAATAAGCTTTAAAAATCCTGTAAATGGAATTTCTTCTCTCGTAATCTGTGTAGGTGCAAATATATTTACAAGAAAGGAGAATAAGGGGGTTTAAAAACTCTTGGGTGTCTCCTTGACTGGTGTACTGGTGACCCATAATACACAAACGCTTGTACTTAACCAATTACATCAGTATTGACTCACAAAGACTGCAGTCTTTAGCATTACGTATACATTAACAAAAAGTTTATTAACATGCAAAATTTGCAAAACTGGTAGAAGGAATTCCACCTTTTTTTTTTTTTTTTTATAGTGACCAAAAGTAGGAACATATGTCTTAACTTTAAAAGAAATTCTAAAAACAAGATGAATGAGCATTTATTCACATTGATACTTGTGTCCAGGGGAAATATCCAAAAACTATTGTAACCCTCAAGAGGCTGTGATCCCTGAAGGTTCCTCTAGCAAGTAACTGATCATTCTTCATTCTTTGCTGCTAAGTAAGTGAACACACACAGAGGCTCCGATTTCCAGAGAGGAAAACCTTGTAGTGATGCGAACAATAACCAGCAAACACGCTTATATTATCAAAATAGATTTTATTCTAGACCTTGAGATCTGAGTGATATTACAACAGTCTGATTGAGAGGCTGCAGACTGCAACCATGTGAGTGAGAGAGAAAGAGAGTACAACATAGGTGAGGGAAAAGACACCAAAAAAACCTGAAAATTGGTATTTACATATTCTGTTATAATACATCAAGAAATCCAGATTCTTTTTTTTTTTTTCATTTTGAGTATGTAGCTACAAAGAAATCAAAATTACAAAAGTTTTGATAAGTACAAAACCTTCAACGGTTCTCCAACATAGCAAAGATAGAATTAACGTTAGTACTTTCGGTAGGAACAAAAAAAAAAATTGCAAACACACTTGAATGCAGTGTAAAAAGCTTGTCATCTAAAAACAAACCATTATAAAATACCATTTCACCGTCATAGATCTGAAATAGTGTCTTTGTGGTGCAGCCCAAAAACTGCTGGCTGCAGGAAAGCAAAATTTGACATAGATTTTAGCTGGGGTACACTTGTTTTTTTTTTTTTTTTTTTTTTTAAACGCGTAACATCAGGAGTAAAATGTCAGACGACGTGTGTGCAGCGAGCGGTTTGGACGTTGGCTGTGGCTGCAAGATGAGGCCTGGAATGCCGTGAAGTAAACTTGTTTCAAACTTTGATGCACCCAAGGACTCGGCTTTATTTTCCGCCAGGGATGCTGCACGCACACTTATGTCAGAGCATTTTCAACATGTGATGTGTGTACGATGGCCTAAATAAACACAACTTCCTGTTTCTCCACTTCCCATCTAAAGTGCAGAAGAAAAAAGAAAAAAGAAAAAAAAACCTTCAAAAGGCTGCTCCTTTTTCATTTAGCTATGACTGTTTAATGGTATTTTATAACAAAAACCATTTGTTGTGGTCATGACTGCCAGTGATGCATAATCACATCACACATGGTAATTCAAGCGTTTTCAAAAAAAGTTACTTAAAAACCCTCTCTTAGCACAAGAGCGGCATACAAAAGAAACCCCCTGTAATAGCACAGATATATATTCATATTTATTTATATATATTATATGCAAATACCATGTTACATCGAGTCAAATGCTGCGAGTCTGCTTGTCAACACGAGCACGGACCTGCCTCATGACACTACAAACAAAAGCGCCGTCTATCTGTGCATAGGCCTGAACGTAGCCTGTCTCCAGGATGAGTGTGTGTTTGTGTGTGTGTTAATAATGCTGAGCAACACCTGCTAACCGATGTTAGCATTGTAGTGTGTGCACTGAGGTCACGCCCAGACAAGAAAGCTGCACGTTACAGAGCACGAGGTTAGCGAGCAAAAGTAGAGGTGGAACCCCGCCGCCGTCAGTCAGCAGTCGCAGTGTGTGTGTGTGTGTGTGTGTGCAGGTGGCCTCAGCACAACAAGGTTGTGATTGGAAAGCCCTGCGGAGGAAAACGACGAACCAGACGACGTCCGGATGTCTAATGACCACAGCAGGGGAAACAGGACGCAATTAATCTGAGTTAGATCATCATTCAGCAGTGATCAACAAGGAGCTTTAATAGAGGAAACTATTAGCTGATCACATCGGATAGATAGATGTTGCCGTCGAGAGCCGTTTGTCCTCGTTTCCTTTCTTTTTTCTTTTCTAGGCTGCTTCACGTCGCCCGGCTGCTGGCATATTAACCGGGGGCACATTTTCAGAAGCTGACTGCACAGAAACGGTTCACAGCTACGTGGATTACTCTCCAGCCTAAAGAGTGTGAATTCTTCTGAGCTCCGTGTTAAACCTGAAAACACCTGAAAAACACTTCTGAGGATTAAAGTTGCAAAAAACAAACAAACAAAAAAAAGTCGCCCTTTGATTAACTGCTTTCAATTGTTTTAAAAAAAAAATGGCCAAAAATTAAAAAAAGCAAAAGTAGTGAGTGAACATACGGTCGACAAAATGGTAAAGCATTTTATTTTCTGAACTGTAATCTGTGTTTAAATCTTAAAGAGCTCAGTGGATGAATCTCCCAATAAACAGCTTTGTACATCTGCTTTGAAAAAACAAACATCTCCCACCCTTCCCCCCACCGCTCTCTTCTCTCCCACCACACATGTAATATAAAAACCTACAGAGATCAGTAAAATCCAAATTCAACACAAACATGTCCACAGGACACCAAATGCTGACATATGCAATATGCACACACCAACAGAGAACAAAAAAAACCTTTACAAATCTGATACAAAGGATTAAAAAGAGGAAAAACGAGACGGGTCCTGGTGTTTTGGTTTTGCTTGTGATGGATGGGACAAATTTTTCACTGTGTGATGAAAAAGAAACATTTCTTCCTGCAACAGAGATCCATACAGACCTGCGGTGCCCCTGGTGGCGGGCCCGGAAACTCTACGTGGCCAACATGTGGTCCTTTATGAGTACGGGAGGGGAGGGGAGGGGAGGGGCAGGGTCCGGTCGGCTGTGTTGGCGGGCCATGGCGTCTGATGGGACTACAGCAGTGTGGCGGACAGGCAGGGACAGTCATTTTGGCTATGTACACATTCGTAGTCGGTCCATGGCGCCCCCAGACGTTCGTCATTTCCTCAGGTCTAGTACACAAACCTGGAAAAATAAAACAAAACAAACCAGAGAGCCACAAACAGTTTAACAATCAGGACTTTTCTGTGCCAAGTTTTAGTTTCAGACGCGGACAGCTCTCGGTGGTTGCGGCTTGCGAGCTGCTCTATATCTCATTGGTCGACCTCTTAACGGTCTCTCCGAGGAAGACGTCAGCACATGCCGCGCGGAAAGTGAAAGCAGCTTTGAACAATCTTTCTCATTGATCAGGCCACAGATTGAAATCAGTTTATAAGCAGACGTTTGTTGATTCAAAATCATTAAAACAAACAAAAAAAAAAACAAAAACGTTCTGACAAAGTATATACTCCAGTCCTGACCAGTGAAATGTTTGTGCCTTTTCTCATTCATGTCAAACCGCAGTGCAGCCTCAAGTGTGAAAACCTGAGAAAATTCTACAAGTGGACACGATAAACAAACAAAGAAACCAGGTGAGAAGAAAAACACCTTCACAAAAACTCATTTCTTACCAGGAAACTAAATTAACTATTTATCTGCTGTTGTTGTTTTACAAACGTCATTTATCAGGACATGCTGTGAAACCAGCGTCCACGTCCAGACAATAAAAGTCTTTGTCTGATATCATACATCAGTGCCGGAATTCCTTTAAACCTTGATCTGCACTTCAAGTTTCCTGATATCAAACCTGTGACGTTGAAAATAAAGCATTTCCTCTTGCAGCAGCGAGTTAACAGTTTGCTTCACAACATGACAATTCCAGAATTGGACTTTTCCTTTTGGGGTCTCAGGCGAGATGGTGATACATATTCAGAGTCTTAATTTAGCCTTTCGCTGGAAATCTGCAGGCACTGGATTCCCTTCTCTCGTCGATAGCTCTTCCATATTTACACAGTTTCATTTGAATTCAGACCAAAGCCTTCTCCACCTTTTTTCAAACTGTCTGGGATGAATGTGTGTACTGTGAGCAGATGGCTGTTCCAGCCCCTTCACTCCGCGGTGGCTTCCGTCTACCCTGTAGCTCATAAACGCCTGAGTGACGGAGCGGCGCAGTCGCCTCCCGGACGGCGCTTCCAGTTTGCTGAGCTCGGCCAGAATATGGGCCGAGAGGCAAAAACAGAAAACACGACGGGAGCGACAGATGAAATATGAAAAGGGGTTGCAATATTGCGCCGACAGTGTTTCTCTCGGGCAGGTGGGATCTAAAAGCCTCCAGATGGTTTATTTATTAAACAGTAGCTCATTGTTCACACACTAATGGTTCGATCTAGTGTCACTTGGTGGCACCGCAATATCAGCTGCTCTTTGTGTCAATTCATCTAATAAGCTTAACCTCATTGTTCAAACAAGGATGCCGTGTGATCCAAATCAAGCACGGATCTCTCGTGTCCGACAGGAGACACAGTAAAGTCCAAAACCGTGCAGCTGTTCAGACAGCCTGAAAAATACCCAGTCACACTACAGCAGCCCAACACATTAAATAAATACACAAAACAGAGCAAATATTATTTAGTCTAATATTCTTGTACTAAATATATTTTGAGAGGAATTTATACTTGATGCTCACAGTAATGAGAGTAAACGAAAAGTAATTGGAGACTATGAAAGAAGTGAGCCTGGGCTATATAATAGAACTCCTTTTAATATCTAACTGTAACATGAAGAATAAACTTAATGTCAGCTTACTGCATGCACATGGCTGTGTGTTCAGGTAAAATGCTTTGTGAGCCATATTTTCACAACATGTGATGCGGTTTGAATTCTGAGTTTTCCATCAGTAGCTCACCAGGTGAACTCCTCACAGATAATCTGGAACATCTCCCAAAACCTGAAACTTTGGAGATTCTCCCAAAAATTTTTTTTTTACTTCTGTCACACCAGCTTTTATCTTCTCTTTTATGCTTTTAGCACATCAACTTTGAGGATGACAATGATCCCGCGAGGAAGAACTGTGACAAGGTAACGACTTGTGGCATTTGCTTTACTGGTTAGTGGCCATGTTGTTATAGCCTATGAGCGTATTTAACTGATCTGTTCAGTAAATATAGGAGCTACTTGAAGTCTCGATGATTATGTGAATGTCGGTTAATTTCTACAGTGAGGCCACACTTTTATGTGTCAACATTTGAGGAAAACAATCCCACTTTAGTGTCACTAATGACAGTGAAAGTGACTCGTTAACAGATGTCCTGAAGTTTATGGATTCTTATTCTAAGCGTTGCATATTGTACTTTAAGTACGTTACTAGTGAGACGGCCCCAGGCCCTTTATGAGATCAGTGTGCATGTGTTGAATCCATAAACATTCATTTCCCAGGCCATCAGGTTCTTGATGAATTTCTCCACATAAGGACAAAAGTGATGTTGTGTGCAATACAGCAAATACTGCAGCGTAACTCACCGATCCATCTGAAGCGCTAGCTCCTACTTTGTCGCCCGTTGCGTTCCAGCACACCTCAAATATGCCCCCCGTCCCTCTGTAGCTGTGGACTAAAGCACCCGTCTGAAAGCACACACCAGGAGATTTTAGTGACGACAGGCGGCACGTTGACAACGGCTGTGACCGGATCGTTTCTCACCTGAGTGTTCCAGATGTGGACACACTTGTCAAAGGAGCCGCTGGCCAGGTGCCTGCCGTCGGGGCTGAAGGCCACGCTGTAGACGGGCTCCTGGTGGCGGGTCAGCGTGTGGATGCAAACGCCGCGCTCCACATCCCAGAGACGCACTGTCGAGTCAAAAGAAGCGCTGGAGAGGACAAAGAAAAGTGTCACGGATGGTCCTGCGATTATGAAATAGTCTGAAAAGAAAACAATGATGGGAAAAGCATTCATAGCACACACATCTAGAAATGATATGATCTGAAAAGCTTTTCACTCTTTTATGCAATCATGGGGTCTGTTCCCGTCAAGCTACAGCGACCTAACTGTTTTCAAGAGGCAGAAAAAAAAAATGCAAAGAAACATATTTAACACTAAATCTAATAGAATTATAGTAACATGGAATATTGATTAATTGGCCTTAAACCTGGATTAACTCGGGGTTTCACCTCCAACAACACAGCAGCTACAACCAAAAGAAATTGACACTTTAAAACACTTAAAAATCTACTTAAAAAGATAAAGAATGTGAATGTTGAGTCATTAAAAAGTTGGTTTTTAATGCTAGATGACAGATATACGTCTTCATAGTGAATTCTTAAAACTTTTAATCTTTGACTTGACTAGAAATTAAACATTCTGAAGATAAAAAAGATGGGAAGGTTAAATAATACTTGGAAAACAAGAAATATAATTTGGAATCAAAAATAACTTAATCTCCAACTATTATTAATTGAAAAAGGGATGGGAAAAAAAAGAGTATTTAATCCCAGAAAAATTAAATGTGGTCTTCATCTCCCTAAAAAAAAACAAAAAACAAACAAAAACACAAAAGCACCAAATGACAGATGATGTGTACTGACAGAGTGGATTCTTACCTGGCCAGCATGAGATTGGCGTTGGGGTTGTTGGTCCCGGGGCCTGTGGGGCTCCACTTAATGGTGTAGATTTCTTTACTGTGGGCCTGGAGGTCGTGGACACACGAGTCCTGTTTCATACTCCAAATCTGGACCAAAAAGTACAGAAACAAAAGTTTAGCTAACTTGTAATACACACAACACACCTTCAAAAAGTCACAATGGGCAGACCCCACTACATCCGCTTGTAATAGGAGCCGACCTTGAGTGTCATGTCATCAGAGCAGGAAGCCAGCAGGCTGCCTGTGGGATCCCACTTGATGGCGTTCACTTCATTCTGGAGTAAAGAAACAAACAAGAACATCTGTGAAAGTTGCACACAGACAGCTGTTCATATTAAAGCCACTGCATCTCACTGCAATCCCAGTAAGACTTAATAAAAAACAATTGCTGGTTTCTTATTTCACAGAAAGAAAAAAAAAATTCCAACAGGAAGAAAGCGTACAGAGTCTGACAGCACTGTAGGAGAACTGGAGCTCTGATTAGAAACTACTGTGCTCCCAGGGCTCCCCTCATATTATCTAACAGGAGTGCACTTGACCAGCATAGCAATTCTGCTTCCCCTCGTGGTGAGAAGGCTGAGCTCGCGCAGCAGCGTCCTATCTTACCGTGTGGCCCTGGAAGGTCTTGACAGGTCTGTCCTGACCCAGCTTACACACGTGGATGCACATGTCTGTGCTGCAGGAGGCAAAAGTGTTATTGCTCTGCCAGTCCACGTCCAGAGCAGGGGCTGTGGGGAGGCAGAGACACAGCTTTAGGCTGCTGCAGCAGCACTGAGGCACACATACACATAGGCACATTGTGTGTTGGCTACCCTTATTGGTTCTCTGAATTGCTAAAAGTTATTTCAGAATGGAGAAAAAAAAGCCCCCAGAACATTAATCTTAGGCTGCAGTCTGTCGGTGTCACAAGCTGCTGAGCAAAAATGTACGAATGGAAGCCGGGTTAAATACAGCAGGATAGAAGACATCAGTCACAGAGCCTAGGGAGACTTGATGACAGAAAAACCTGAATTTAGTATCAGTGTGGACCTGCTGCAGTTCAGCAGAAGGTAACATCTGTCTAAAAACAGAAAGAGTCTGTGTGAAAAGACATGAGGAGGAATCCAGCTGACTCCCGTCACTCACCCGAGTGGAAAGGAAATTGCTGCTTGGCCTCTCCTGTGTGTGCGTCCCAAATAATAGTCGTCTGTGTGAAGGGAAATCATTTCGTCACTTATAATGGACATGCTATTCATCATTTAAAGTAAACAAACAAAAAAAAAAAAACATTACAGAGAATATAAAGGAACACTTGTATCTTACTCAATGCTGCATGTCACTCTCAGTTGACCTGAATAATGTGGATGGGTGAAGGAAAAATAAAGGGAAGATAGTTTATCACACTTACACCTCGGGCTTACTACGCCTCAAGGTATCAGCACGTTAATCTGTGAGCTGCAGCGACACTGTAGTCTATTTCTATACACCAGGGGGCAATGTTGAGCTGTGCATGGTTGTGTCATGTGGAAGGGAAAAAGGTGCACTTGGGTCTTAATTTAAATGGAAATGCACATTGCTCACGTGCCATTAATTTTTGTAGACTTCATTAGAAAGTCAAAAAACATCTAGGAATAAAATCCAAACCGGCTATCTAATATTAGTCTTTCATTTTTTAGAAATATCATCAGTGTATTCTAGTATTGTGCTATTTTTAAATTTTGTATTTCCGTGTCATTGATACTGGAGGCTTTAACATGGGTTCAAATAAATTCTGGAAAAATTACCACAATTTATACTTTGAAAGCATTCAAGCACTTGCAGGGTCAACATGTTAGCGTCTACTGCCCTGCAGGCCTGAGACGTCTTCACGCTTCAATACACAATATTCAAATAAACAAAACAATGATCATTGTGAGAAACTCATTCATCACTAAGAACAACTTTGGAGCAGAGACATACAAAGTTTGTGGGAAACTGGTTTAAAAATAACAGCACTGTACCAGATGCTGATTACTTTCATGGACTGTTCAACTGTTATCACATCTTGTGAAACTATTTACGTGTACAACAATATTCTTGAACTGAGGTTCACAATAACGTTTTCTTCTCATTTTAAACTAAGGCAGAGATCCAAAGACCTGGGCGTACTGCAAGAAAAACACTTCCGACTCAAAAAATGATGTAAAATGTTATTTAGAAGGGAAACTATCAGTCCTAAGACATCAGACTATCTGAAGAAGTAAAGCGCAAGACTGATCCAAACATAAAGCCATTCTGATGATCAGACGACAGCTCAAATTTTGTTTTTATGATTAAATAAATTTTATTTTCTGAAATGAAAACTATAATAATAACAACAAAAAAATAATTCACTAAGCTGATCACATTTTAAAATGCTGTGAAGCAGCACTGGGTGTACACATACACCCGCAGTGAAACTTTGCAGAACAGATGTTTCCTGGTTACAGTTTAAGATGCAGTTCAGTCTCCGGAGTCCTCAGCCGAGTCCTTGCACAGATCTCTGCCTCACTGGTTTCACTCCAGCTACCGCTGCTCTCATGCTCCTTGTCCGGAGGCCATTGAAAGCATTGCAGATGCAAAATCTCGACAATAACGTCGAAATAAAAGCAAGAAAGTATATTATGTTGATGTCTTTGTGGTTTAGAATGTTTTTTTGAGAATGTTTGTTTCAGTTTTTTTTTTTTTTTTTTTTTTTTAAATATCAAAACGTGCATCTGTAGTTCCCACCGGTAGCCTTTCATCTGCCCAATGGCCATTGGATAAAAATAATGTTGGAGTAATGAAGTAAAGAATGAGGTATTCATGTTGAATTTGAATAGATTCAATAATACTTTTGTGGCTTAACTCAATGTAGCTTCTGTGAGTAACAGATATTGTCTGTGGAGAAGAATTCAGAGCTGCTCAAGGTGGAAACACGGCCAGGTCGGGAATAACAGCCAATCAGAGCCCTGGAACTGTAACTCGCTAAAGCCACGCCCAAAGTGACTGAGGCTGTCTGATTACTTCACTTTGTTAAATAAACCCTGGAAAACAGCTCTCCCATTGTTATTGATCTCATTTGCACATATGCTGAGAGGCTCTTTAGTGAAACCGTGTGCATGTGCCCGTGCTATGTGTTTCAGAAGGTTTTGTTTTCTCTGTTGAGATGGAGGCGTATTAAAACTATTTCACTCTGAAGGCGATTTTGTGTAAATGATCATCAAAAATGGAACAGCAGTGAAGTGAACTGGTGTAAGCCTCATCTCTCTCTCCTCTGTTATCACAAGGCTTTCTCCACACTTTGTAACATTCGTTATTCACAGTTATCTAGTGGGCAGGCATCTAGGGCTGATGAGCCCAATACGTTGACATGCAGAGTGCATTAAAGCACCACTTATCACAGCTCAGTCTTTTGTGACATGAATATATTATGAATACTCGGGCTCATATTGTGATAACATTGCCATACATTAAACAGCTGTACTTCAGACCGCATTAGGAGTAATAGTTGTAGCAGTTTTAGTGAGTATATAGCCAAAATGTTTTGTACTTCAAAACATAAAATGTGCTCATAATTAGTGTCTATCATGGTTTCAAGGTTTTGGTCCCTTGTGTTTCTCATCATCCTGAACAGTCGTCCATACAGTCAGATTACAGCTGAAACAAACATGTCTTACCTTGTCGACACCAGCACTGAGGATAAAGTTTCCTTTCTTATTCCACTTGAGTGCAAATATAGGGCCTTTATGCTGACCCAAAGTACTGGCCAGGTTGCCTGAAACAGAACAAGTGAATGAAGTTGAAGAAGAGACCAGAAACAACAGTTTACAAAGCCCAGATGTGACAGAGTTCAGGAGTCTTACCATCTTTTGTCCATATTCTTGCAAAACCATCGTATGAGCCTGTTGCTAGCAACGTGCCTTCACTCTGAAAGAAAGACAGACGAGTCTCGTTACACGCTGTAATCCAGGTTCCTAGTCCACATTCACCTGCATGTTGTAGTTCATAAAATCTCCATTCCACTGTCCTTATTCATGGTTTAGGTGTTGTGCATTCCTTGTGCTTCTCTGGGATTTCAGTAGTAGCTGGGCAACACAGAACGCCTTCTCCCGTGTGGGAGTGACTCGCTCCAATATAGAGGGAGATATATTCATATGCATATGGCTGGGAGGAATGCCTTTTGCAAATGTAGTGCTCACAGACATGCACACACACACAAATAGATGACATTACTAGGCGCTGCACACACACATATGCAAACTCACATTCCAGTCTAGTGAGGTGACGTCTTTGTTGCTGGGTACGTCCTGGCCCCCTTCCCGTATGCAATGCCTCAGAACCAGCTGGGTGGATCCGCCCGTGCTGTTTTCGCTCAGGTTCCAGATCCGTGCTGTGGAGTCTCCAGACCTGTCCCGGGTAAAACAACACACCAAGGAGCCCTTTAATGCAGCTTCCACTTGTGAAATTGCCACATTAATGTGTGTTAAACTGAACATCAGTGAGTGGGTCTGGGGCTGACAGATATTTTATGAAACTGTTACCACAAATCACTAAGTCTAATAAAATCCACAATCTCTTTAAATCTCTATCGGTTTACATTATCTGGAAGAGACACTTTACGAGCTCACAACCCAATGTTTACGTGAGATGAGTAAATATTTGCTCCTGTATTCAGACCTTCATCAACAACAGGAGTGGTCTTGATGTAAATGTACTTTTCTTATGTTCTATTTTAGAGTAAAAACTGTGTTAGAAACAGGACTAAAGAATTCACACAAATGTATACAAGCAACATAGTTACCAGTATTAGGCTGGTAACATAAACTAGGACAGCATAATCTCCAGTACGTCCAAAGTTTTGGGTTTTAAAAGAAAAGGGGAAAGAAAAAAAAGCTATGCATCTGCAATTTGTATATTCAATGACAGTGGTTGTATAAGCTAATAATACAGCCAAGCTTTTCTATCACCTCCCATACAAACACATTCTGGAATATGAGCAAAGCAAAAGCAGCCGGCCAATGTAAACATCACGAAAAATCACTGAGCCCCGCTGGGAGGAGAAAAGCTGCCTCTGCCATTTCAGACACTTTTAAAGGTTTGTCCCCAAAAGAAAGTCTGCAGTGAAACAACATTACAAACACCGTCACTGTGTACTCGTGTGAGAACGTGGTTCCTTTTCATACAGCTGAAAGGACTTGAAAGACATGATCAAAGTGGAGATACAGCGGCTTCACCAAGGCTTTTTTTTCTCTACTACTACTTTGCATGATAACAGTTCTTAAAATACTTCCCTTTTTGATTAAACATGTCATACTGAAATAGAATTACAGTCACAGCTGCCATTCCATTACTTCATTTTTTCAGAGGGTTTCATCTGATGAATTTAAAAGAAATTACTGCATCACAACCTTGTTACATTTGAACTAAAGTGACCTAAAGTGCAGTCACTCAAAGAGTAAAAACACTGAGAAAACTGAATGAAGCAAACAAACTCTTTGGTTATGAGGGAAAAAAGAAATCTGATTAAATTTTGAAAAGTTAAACCTGATGAGTGGTTCATTAATGGACAGTGGTTAGTGGTCTCACTTCACAATGAGGATATCTCCAGTTTGAGTATAGTTAGTCTTATGAAGTGTGCATGAGTATTATCTGGTCAATCCGGTTTAACCCATCAGATGTGATTAGGATCAGCTCCATCAAATTTTATACTTTTTAATTACTTACCACATAGTACATACCAACAAATAAACTTTGAAGGTTGTCTTAAAACCTTTAATCTAAATCTCTAGAAAATATTGTCACAGGCATGCTTTTTTTTGTTGAAATTAATCAACAAGAATAATACTCAAAATTGTAAATACAAGATTGGTAAAAGTTCACTTATGTTAAATATGCTTGCAGATCCTGAAGATATGCATCTAACCTTGCTCATTTATTCTAACAGGAACATATTAACATAGAGTGACATGAACGACAGTAGAGACCCTGAAGGAGCAGTCAACAAAAGAGCAAGTCTGCTTACAGAATACATATTGTAATATTTGTCCTTGACGCAGCGATACATTCACTGGACAAGAAAGATTATTTTTGAAACCAGAGGACTGCTCAGTGCATCCTGATTGACTGCTGCATTTTATTTATTAATAATTTTAACGTTTTCATTTTTACCATCTTCCCTAATACATTCCCTAATACAAGCCCGAGTTTCCAGAGGATCTTGTCTCCTTACCACTGTAAATAGCAGACATTTTTACATATGACTAATACCTGCATTGTGATTTTGATCAGCGACTTAACAGATTCCAAGTCCACATGAGCAGTGTCAAACGGACATAGAGAGGGCAGGGATACTGACCCAGAGGCAAGGAGGTCGTTCACCGGGTTCCAGGCGCAAATAAAGACTTCGGACTCGTGACCCCTCAAGACCATGGCTTTACTTTGGGGGATCTCCACATCCCTGTCCACCTCCATCATCTCCGAGTGGTGATCTACAAAAAGCAGTTATCGTAAAAATTTGAAAACAGCAATAACAGCATTCATCAACTTGTGTTCTGCTCGAAAGCAAGATGTAGTGCAGTTGTAATTTTCAAGGGTAAGGAAATAAACAGAAAATGCAATGAGTTTCCACTTCCTGTCGGACAGCCCACTGATTCTGAAAAGAACAACCGGCTCTCCCGCGTTCAACGGGTTTATTGTGCAGATTATGTTACAACCACAGAAGCAAACCGCATCACATTGAACAATAGCAGAGGCTCACAATGACAGTAAGGCTTCCCGTAATTAACTATAAAATCTAACAGCGCATATGGACTTCATCGCAGGATCTTCCTTCAAATTGATTGTCAATGCTTGTGTGTTTTGGACCTAAAACTTTACCAGACTATGATGCATTGAGTGCACTCAACTGACTAGCTGTGGAAATACAGGGCATGTTCTGCTGCTAATAAATGTCACACACTGCAGTGTCAACACAGAGGAAATAGCATGTCCTAGAGAGAGCTGCTCGACCAGCGTGTTGAGCCATCCATGGTTCGGAGGAGAGCCAAACATAATTAATCTTGAAACATATGTAAAGCTAGAAAAATGTACTTCCAGGCAATGTGATTTTATACTGAAAATCTGTCACAAAAAGACACGTCATCCAACATCATCTTCTCTGCTGTAGTGAGCTTTGATGACTCACTTTTAGGCCCAGGGAGCCTGAATCTGCCCCTTAGCAGCAGTTTTTAATTTGATTCTCATGCTCAACATGTTACTGTGATTAAAGTAAACAGGGAGAAGGCTGAGGTTTTGGAGGAAACACAAGAGGCCACAGCCTTCCTTCTACGCTAAAACAAACAAGCTGTGTGGCAGGAAAAGGTGAGTAAAGACATGGAAACTCTACTACGCACGGCAAGATGTGATGAAACTCATGTGTAGGCACAAGGACAAGACCAGAGTGAATGTTTATGAATCAGTTACAGAAACTTGACACAATACTAAACCCCAAAGCTGCAGTTTTCTTGGGAAAGGTGACACTATTTACCTGCTGAAATACTCACAAATATTAGTGAACAACTGTTTTATCTGGAGGTTTGAGAAAACTTTCAGTTCTTTAAAACAAACTTTCAAAACATTCCACTGAAATTAGCACAGATGTTTTACATTGTAACTTCACCCAAGAATGCAATGCCAAACTTACGTCGCATAATCCAACAAACAGATGTTATACCTCTACTCAGAAATGTATCCATGTGGATTCAAAAAATATGTGTTTGAGCTTCACTGAGCAGAATGTGCGAGTTAAAAACCATCTGATTCCGACACAAATCAGCACAAAGCATCAGTGGTTCTTTTAAAAAAAAAAAAAAAAACAAAAACACTCAGCTGCAACTTTATGAGGTACATGCAAGAAAAATGATTGCAGGCTGATAATGAGCACCAAGACGTTTTATGCTTTAGCAGTTTAGAAATGATGGAGTGTAAACTTCAACATTTACATGCACCTAAATAGCCACTGTTATCCATCTTTACCTCTGATTGAAATGAAGCGATCAACCCTGACCAGTACAACTTCATATTATGAAACTGTACAACAGCAGCCTCCAAAAAAACATAATTGAGTCCAAGCTCAAGTACTAAAC
>OMNM01034397.1:0-10895 GCA_900302745.1 Parablennius parvicornis | reverse complement strand
TCTATTCCTCTTGGATGTTTACAGAGTTTTGTTAGAGGGAAAGACAGATGGTTGAGATATGCTGCTTCCGTCCATTTCAAAATTAGCGGTCCTCGTTTCAGCAACTTATGTTATCTACAGTCTTGTGTTAATAAAATAGTTTCCAATAGGTTTTTTTGATGAATGCAATAATTGGATCCTGTTTTTAGTCACATTTCACTCATTATTCCAACCTTGGAACACTTGTGTTTTTTTTTACTTTTTACTTTTCTCCCTTATTGATTTAATACATTGGGGTGCACACATTGAAGGCTTTTCTGTTTGGAGTTTGCATGTTCTCACTTTTTTTCTCCCACAGTCCAAAAACATGCAACTGAAGCTAATTACTGATTAGTGATTTCCTATAGTTGTGATTGTTAGTATGTGATTGTAAGGGGTAACATGCTTTTGTTTGTTAGTTTGGAGCGGCTCCAGCACCCTTTGACTTAAGTCGAATGAAGTGATCTAGAAGATGGTTAAAGAGAGTCGTGATGTTTTAACTGACCAGGCAGTATAAACGTCTTCTAATTCTATGATGTGATATATTCAAATGCATGTCAGAGACTTGTTCCTCTCGCTGTCCTGATCTTGTAAGTTCAACACCACAACTACATTGACTTCACGGATCAAGCCCTGCTATACTGAGTGAATTCTGAGTTTGTTTGGCACTATATCTATAAAGGTTGATGCCCTTTCACCTGATCTGTGACTGTTTACTCACATCAAAAACCAACCTCTGAGAGAGGAGGTTAGGAACAGAAATGCTGGTGAGATCCACCAAAAGGATGAAAAAGATGAGTAAAAGGGGGAATGGAAAAGAGCAGCAAAGGTCAGAGGTTCAGAGGACTTCGGTCCAGTCGCGGGGGAGTTTAAAGCTGTGGATTCAGTGTGGCTGAGCAACCCGCTGATCCTGGGCTGTGGTCAGGGATTGAAGGATGCCCGGTGGAAGCATATCCATTCCTCTCTCTGCTGAGTGTGAAAGCTCCACCGTAATCCTTTCAACCCTTTACACACAGACTTATACACATCTATACATGCTATACACACACACACATATTCACTGAGGTCTCTGGGTTTGGGGAGGATTTGTGCTGTTTGGGAATTGCTTAGCAGTGCTATCCAAGCCAAAAGGCGAGCAAGGCCACAAAAACCTTAGGAACAATATCTCATCCTGGTCAGCCATTTACCACTGTCCTCTGCAAAGATACATACAGATAGTTATCTTTTCTTTTGATAAATGAGATATACTGTATCCAGGTTAATGATATAGAGATTTACACTAGCAGACAGTGAAACAGCTCTTAGACTTTTGAAAATGCTACTGATTTAATGTTTTAACCAAATTGAAGGTGTCTTTTACATCCAGCCTTTACATCCCATCCATCTGTCTCCAGGTGATTCTGTCCATTGAAGAAGGATATCGGCTGCCTGCCCCAATGGGCTGCCCCATGGCTCTCCACCAACTGATGCTGCATTGTTGGCAGAAGGAGAGGAATCATCGGCCCAAATTCACAGATGTCGTTACCTTCCTGGATAAACTAATCCGTAACCCCAGCAGCCTCCTGCCACTGGTAGAAGACATTCAGAGGTAGATCACGGAAGAGTTTCTGGTGCATTGTCGGTTAATTTGAAAGGATGTGACCCAGCTACAAAAACCACTGATCTATGACAGAACAGCTCTGATTTCACAGGAAAGATTGAGTAACTTGCTTTTAAAGTTGACAAATTATTTTACTCCTCTTAAAATATCTCTGAACTTTGTCTCAGTACCACCAGTTTTCCACCTTAAAGACTCTTTGAAAAAACAACCATGGATTTGAATTTCACCTTTCTTTTTTCTCTCAGTCTACCAGAGTCTCCGGGGGAAGAAATGGACTACCCAATGTTCATTTCTGTTGGCGACTGGCTGGACTCCATCAAGATGAGTCAGTACAAGAGCAATTTCATGGCAGCAGGCTACAACACATTGGATTCTGTGGCCAGGATGAGTATTGAGTGAGTTGAAGAGCCAAATAACTTTTTCTCCATTGACTGATTGAACTTCACAACCCACTGATTTTACTCATGTTCAGCTTGTAAATGTCTACTATGACTTAATATTTCTAAGGTAAGGAACAGACACATTGACAATGCCACTGGGGTAACATCACCAGGGGGCACCAGTAATATGTGTTCTTTTCATGTTTTGAACAAATGCCATGTTAAATTACTGTAGTCCTCTTGAGATGAAGAATGTATCTTCTCTTATGTCATTCACACCATTTAATTACTCTGTCATTGTTTTGAATGTGAAATATTTTAGTATGATTCTGTCTTACCCATTCTGTGGTTTGACTTTTTATTGATGTGCATCAAGATGTGCATCAAGTGTCTGTAATGTGCTTTTCATTTGCCACATTGCCTGAATCCAATGTTGAAATCCCCAAGTAAAGCACCTGGTATTTTGACACGGTCTGCAGCTGTTACACTTATTGTTTCCTATTTATTTTATGATTGTAATTAGTTCTATATTCAGTCATGATTTTTTTTCTAAAATTAGACTCTTACCCTACAGTCAAGGAAACAAAAGTCAACCCCCCACACACACACACACACACACACACACGTACACGTACCTAGTCCATCATCTGAAAATCCACTGAGGCCCAAAACTTACACTAAAATATGAGATTTTCACTGGTATAAATACATTCCTGAAGTGTTTTTGTATTTGTGTTTGTGTGTGTGTGTGTTTGTGTTTCCCCTCTCGGCCTAGAGATGTGAGGCGTATTGGCGTCGAGCTGATTGGCCACCAGAGGCGGATTGTCAGCAGCGTACAGACCCTTCACCTTCAGCTACTGCACGAACAGGAGAAGGGTTTCCATGTATGAGGACACCCGTTTCCCCAACCTGGGATGGACAGACTGAAGCACCAGATGGAAGTGAAGTCTAGACCGTATGACAGACAGTCTACAGCCTGTGCCTGAGTCTCAACCCTCGTGCCGGAGGGGATTGGACAGAGGACTCCAGCAGACTCCCTCCCTGGTCTCCCACACATCCCATAGAAACAGACTTTTTCTACGACAGACACCCCTTACACAGTCTGCCTGGTTCTGCAAGACTATTACAGCCTGATAGAGTTCACAGACTGGCCCAGGCCTTCACTTAGGGGAATGTAATGCCTTGTTGCAACAGCAGTACTTTGTGTGTGGAGCAACAATATCTAGAGACATAGATTTGCAGACGTAATCTACTGAATCTTTGGACTTCTTTTATCTTCTGGTTTTGTTTGGGTTTCTTTGCTCCAAGTTATGTGCTCATGTAGCTGCTATCGGGTGTGCAATTGAAACATTTTGTCCTCCTATGAGAAAAAAAAAATACACATTATTTTTTTATTTGTAAGGTTGATAATTTATCACAAAGGTTTTAGTTTGGATTGTTTTAGTTGTCCGTTCTCCAGAGAATCTGATAAACTAATACTTGAAGAAAGACGCACGAGAGGAAGTTGCAGAGATTTCTTGAATGTTTAAAAGTGTATAGACAATGAATAATTATTAATATAACCTAATATCAATATATGTGCAGTCCTGTATGTGAACGCCCTAGTAAATCTGGATCTTATTTAGATGATTTATTTATTCAAAGTTCTTTTCAAAAAATCAGCAATACAGTATTATGCAGTCACCTCGGTATCTCAACGAGAAGAAGAGTCGTCCAACGACTCATTCTGTCATTCTGTTGACATTTAAACAAGAAGCACACACTCTATCCACCTGTTTTAATGTCATAATCTAACCTTGCAGAGATGGATCTGTTGTGTTCAAATGAACAACCATACAAGTCTATTTGGACAGGTTTTTGGGGGGGGTTTTTTAACAGGCAGTGTGATCACAATGCCGTGATCACTCTTTTTATTTATTCTTTGATTGTGAATGTTAAACTTTACCTGAAAGTACACAATCTCCACTGTCTTAATATATGAATGTTCACAGAATGTATAGTGCAATTGATAGGAGACATTTAAAACTGTCTGAAACTTTCACACAGACTTATATGGTTGTTCAGAATTAACCGAAATCCTTTCATCTTTTTTTTTTTTTTTTTGGTCTGGACACACACAGGTGGACATTCCACAAAGGGTTGTATTTTTCTGAAAACTCAAATTAGCTCAAGATTTCAGAGGAGAATGAGTCCGCCTGTGGGAGGAGATTACCTGTTGGTTTGATGGAGTGAACACACTCTAGCCTGGGCTTTCATTGTGGTTATGTAAAGGTTGTGGTTTTTGTGGCAATATGGGAAACCAAGTGTAGATAAACATATGAATGAATACTGTTCTGAAGTGCAGTAGAAAATGTCATGTTCTCAGATTTTTGCCATTGAAATCAACATTTTTCTCATTATACTTATCAACGATGAAGGCACAGAATGGTAGTTAGTCAGAGGCTGCAGACGTAGTTCTGATCTGGTTTAATGGGAATCAATGAGATTAAAAGGTGGTAGTGTTTGTTGTTGTGGACAGGATAGAGCTGTGCAGCAGAGGACCTTAATGACTTCCAGTTTTTTCTAAATATCCAGTTTGCTTCAACCTGCTGTATTCCCTAATAATGTGGACATTTATTTGGAGCTTTGTAATTCCTTCTAACTTGAGCCTCTCGTATTTGTTATGGGATATTAGAAAGAAATGCAGAGACACATTCATAGCCTGTACTGAAGCAGAACATAAGGTCGTCTGTAGCTTTCAAAACAAATGTATTCACAATTTTTGTTGACCAAAGGCAATGCAGTACTAACTGAGAAAGTTGACAAAAAGTTGAACTTCTCCAGTAATACCAATCTGACCAACCTGAACATATTTATGCTTACCTAATTACCAAAGGGCAGATGTTTACTCCTTATATGAAGATCATTTAGTTGGCCAGTCACAGCCACATTGTGTAAACCAGCTGCTTTATAACAGCCACTTAAAGGCATGCTCACCAAATCTCTTTCTCATCAAATATCATTTATCAAATAATGAGAAATTGTATGTTGAATATGAAACTAATCTTTTGTATCTGCTTATTGTAAGTTTGAGGTTGTTTTTTTTTTTTTGTTTGTTTTTTTTAGGTTATGTACTGTCTAATTTTACATATTTTCAAATCAATTCCGCTTTTAAAAAAACCACGACTTACCTCCATTTATCAGCAGAGGGAGCTCAGGTACCACTGGTGTTATCCTCATCATAGTTTGAGAATTGATTCACTTTTGCAGCAACCTGTTGACACCCCTTTGTTACTGTGTTATGACAATGAAGGTCAACATCAGACGTGAGTAACACATCATGAGTATGAAAATACAACAAATGACCCCAGATGGATAATGCTGATGCAGTTAGCATTTACACTGTTTCAGTTTGTATTGGTCTTTGGTCAGACTCAAAACACTCAAAATGACTCCAGCTACAAAGACCTCACTGTTCCATGCTCTCTTCACATAGTGTGCAAGCGGTGCAACTCTGTATTTCTTGAAAGCTCTGGAAGAGAGGAAAAAAGGCCAAAGTTAGCAGAGGTTACACACCGACAATGCGCACATGAACGTACACATTGAAGGTGAATACAGCACGAGAGATTCTACTGGATTTTTTCTTCCAGGAAAGCAGAGAGTGAACCAACATGAACAGCAGCATCACAACTCATCATGTGTTCATCCTTTATATCTGCAGTGACAAACACACATGCACAGACACACACACACAAACACACACAGAATGCCTTACAGTCTGTTAACCATGCAAGATAGAAACACTATATTGTAGTTTATACGTTTCAGTGAAGTCACAGGACCTAGCCATTAGTTTGAATTGTCTGACAAGAACCACCCGTTCGCAGCTGTGTTTTTTTTTGTTTGTTTGTTTTGTTTTGTTTTTATGACAAACCAGAGCTCAATGATTAACGTCAAGGGCAACCTGGATCTGGAGATCTGTGCCTTTCGGTCACAGCAGAGTCATGTATCCAGGCCTTCAGGAGTTGGAAAGGTGCACGCACACATCCAAACATATTTGCACAGACACACACACATACACACACACACTCAGAGTTACAACCCCTCTACAGAATATGGAGAATATCAGATGCTGTTTGTTTAGCATGTTCTACTGCTGAGCAATGTTAGAACGTTCTTTTGTACAAAGTACAAGTATACTTACAATTCTTGTATTTTATTTTTTTATAATTTCCAAAGAGATGTTGTAGATCTTGCACACTGTAAGAGGCAGTTACAGCGACTATTTATTTGCAAATAAAGATGAACAGTTCTTGTGGCTGGTTAATGTCGTTACAATTCTTAACCAGAGGGACCTGATGGGACCCACCCATTCATGTGTTCATCCACCTTCTGTAACATTTCATCCAGCTCAGGCACTGAAGGTGGGGTACACCCTCGAGGGGTAGCTCGTCCATCACAAAGCAAACACAAAGAGACACTTAAACACATATACGCATATACAGAGACTGTGGCGAGGCCAAGAGAAACTTCTTGTTAAAGAGGAGCCCTTTTTGTTTCCAATACTTTAATTCAATGTAACAGAACTGAGAATGCAAAAAACAAAACTATTCTTAACTTGCTTGATTCATTTTTTAAATTTAAATTTAGTCACACTTTAACCCAGGCATTTTTTTTATGTAATCATTAACATCACTGATTGCCAAAAGGTAGAGCTGTTGGACTCCTGACCACCTTAAAACTGCATGTGAGACAAAAATAATAATTCCACAGATAGATTTAACAAGTTTCTTTTTTCCTCTTTACTTATGTGTTTCCAATTTTACTGATGTGAACAACAACATACTAACTGATATCTTGGCTTTCGTTGCTATTCCCAACATTTTAATTAGTTATAGGGGTCAGAATGTAGTCTTTTGGTATTTGCATGGTTGATTTCAACCAATAGGCAACTTTGCATTCTTAAGGTGTACAGACGCAGTCTAATCCATATGTGTTGTTTTTTTCAAGATTGCTTGAAATTATAAGCATAAGTAGTCTGTGATACTTGTTTATATCAATTTTGTAGGCTTGTTTAAAACTTTTCTTTAAGACTTAAATAACTACCTTCCTTCTTGTAGCCTTGAACCTCTTAAATCCAGCTTTAACTGCTTAAATATATAAAAAAAAAAAAATAAACCAAGGATGCAGTTACACTGGTTCTACCTATTTGACTGTCTATATACATTTCAAGGTTCAGAAATGTACATAATACATTTTTGGAAACTGTAGTGTTATGGTGACACATCAGACTACAATGTCAGGACATTTAAGGTGCTGGAGTAAAAAATCAAATGCATGAGGGTGGGGGTGCCTGGGAGAGCTCCAACCTCCACGATTAGGTCACCGGGTGGTTCACTGAGCTTAATTCGTCCTAATAGGATTACCAGTCTCAAACTGGAGCGTCCAGCAGCATCCCAGCTTGAGACACTAGTCACAGCAGGTACTAGAAACTTGCAAGTCTGAGACTATGTTCACTATTAATGTTTGCTTTCATAAGAATTTGCGATTTTAATATTTAATTCATATAATTAGACCATCTATGGGGTGATGTATTGAATGATTTGAATAGTATAGTATCAAGTGAGTGCAATGGGGCTGCTGGACAAGCTGTCAGGCTGGCTTGGCCTGAGGAAGAAGGAGGTTAATGTTTTGTGTTTGGGACTGGACAACAGCGGCAAAACAACCATCATCACCCAGCTGAAACCAGCTAATGTAAGTTGACACTGAGCTTCATCAAACGGGCTTTTTTATACAACTGTCATAAGACTTCAGGGGACCTTTGTGTTTGTAGTTGTGACATAAGGGTAGACAGACCTGTATGAGCTGAAAACTTCTGTAACGCTATGATATTCAGGGATACATGTGGTAAGAAGGCCTGTCAGACATCTCATCATTCACTGAGTGCTTGTTTTCAGCATTCGAATCATTTAGGCCCTTTGTCAGAAGAGTGGAAACATGTTAGTCAGGTAAAGCCCATATCATACTCTCCTCATTCTCTTTCCTTCTTGACATACTTTTGCCATTACTTGTCTGTTTTTGTGTGTTTGTATTTGTGTGTGTGCATGTTCGTATGTATGTGGTGTCCATGCAGGCGCAGGCTCAAGAAATAGTCCCAACAATTGGCTTCAACATTGAGAAATTCAAGAGTTCAAGGTAAAATGCAACAGACATTTGATTCCTTGTGAGGCAGATTTGGATTAGCTAATCCACAAGTGTCTGCATGAATCTGAACATTTGTTTCCTGTCTTTTTGCGTGCAGCCTGTCGTTTACCGTCTTTGATATGTCTGGCCAGAGCAGATACAGAAACCTGTGGGAGCATTATTACAAGTAATAAGCACAAACCTACACAGAATGCCTCTTACAAATTAGATATTGAAAGATGGTGATTGTGAATTGAATACTCTGCTTTTTTCTTTTGTAGAGAGAGCCATGCCATCATATTTGTCATTGACAGCAGTGATAAACTAAGAATGGTTGTGGCTAAAGAGGAGCTGGACACTCTGCTGAATCATGAAGGTCTTTATGAACTACAAGCTTCTTTCTTTGTGTGTTTTCAGATCAGTTGAATGACCTTTGTCTAATTCCAACAGTAACAAACTATCAGCTTTAGTCCATATCTGCCAATCTCACCTGTCTTCCTGTCTGTTATCTCATTCAGATATCTGCAACAAAAAGATCCCGGTATTGTTCTTTGCTAACAAAATGGATCTGAAGGATGCAATGTCTTCTGTCAAGGTCTCACAGATGCTGTCTTTGGAGAAGATCCAAGACAAACCTTGGCACATCTGGTAAATTATCCCTCTTAATTTCCCTTTGAACTGCCAGGCATTTCAGATTTTTCCAGAAATGTGTTAAATTTTGTGCCTAACAAGTTAAAGCTAAAGAGTTAAAGAATGATTCAACATGTTGACTCAATGGTTACTTCCTGGGTCGATTTACGTATTCTACTATTTCTGCTGCCTCACGGGTTAAACATTACTGTTGAGTAACTGCATGTTGTTGCTCTTATTGTCTGACTTGTTTACTCATTAGACAGATGGAAGGCTGATGGATTAAGAGCAGGACAGCTTTCCAACATCCGGCATCCAAGAAAAGTCATGGGAAAGTAAATGTGTGCCACACGCAGATTAACTCCCTGACATCTTATTTTTCAGTGCCAGCAATGCGATCAGAGGAGAGGGCCTGCAGGAGGGACTGGACTGGCTGCAAGGTAACATGTTCATCGAGTTTAATCAAATGTGGTATACAGGGTCAAGACTGAAATCCATCTTCGCCCTGCATCCAAATTAAGACGTGTTGTTTCTTTACACCCATAGATCAAATTGCACAGTAAGTATTGTTATGCAATCAGCATGTGAAGTGGTTGTGCTGTTAGATTGTATTTATGGGATCATGAGAGGCTGTGTGAAGAGTCCCAAAAAAGACAAGTCATTTAACCTCTCATGCATAAATAAATCCTGTCTAAATCAGTCTTTGTGTGTAGGTTTTGTTTTTAATCTCCTTGTGTTCTGGACTTGTGTTTTCCACCCAACAGCAAAGTAATCTGTGATGACCGTCATTGAAAGTGTTAATGTTTGTGTTAGACAGACACCCTTTGTAGTTCCTTAAAATCATATTAGATGGATGGAAAATGTTTTCTACTTTAATGTATATAATTATGTTTATTTTGTTGTTGTTGTTCTTTTGCCAGATCATTTCAAAACAATGAACACATGAATGACTGAAGTACCTGAGTGCATTGGCGTGATCTTCTTCACCAATTGGAATATTTGTCATACTTGATGTTGTAGGCCTTAAACTTTGCTGTTAAATAACCTAGTACATCCTGTGCATGCTAATCCTTTAGCTCTGCATTTAAAAATAAGAATTCAATCTGATTTTTAGCCATGTGGACACCATGTAGGATGATTATTTAAAACGCACCCCCGATAAATAAGAATACTCTATAAACTGTGAACACAAACTGTACTTTTTGTTTCTGTATACAGCGTTTGAAGGTTATTTTTTTAATTCAAAGCTGCTTATACTCTGTTCTGTGCTTTATTAATCTGTTCCACTGAAATGTTTTTGTTTTTTGAAAATGCGGTCAATGCAGAATATTGTTCTGTCAGGATCTGAATAAAAGCTTATTTAAATACATGTCTTGTGTGAGAGATGTCCAGAAAAAAAATATCGGTCTAAGTATCAGTCTAAGTTAAACAAAAACTGACTTCTGTCACAACAATATTTACGTGGAGATGTGTCAATAAGTTATAAAAAAAATTTTGTTACTTTCAGTGACTCAATATTTACACAATATGGTTGAAGTACAAGCTTTCAGAACCAATTGAAGATGAAAAACAATATTCTGTATAATTGAAAGATCGTAAACCTAAACATCCTCATTCTGGCTGACATTCACTCCTTTCAATCATCTTGTTACTTTTAATCCATATTGAGGAACATGTGGCATAATTCACTGTGGAAGCAATTGCTAGAGTTGAAGAAGATGTGCAGAGTTTGAGAAGACTCCTCTTCCCTGAAAACACATTAAAACAATGTTGACTTTTAATTAGAAGTTTCAAAACTGCATTCAAATGAACCCAGCTCAGAACTTTGTGGATCAAATCACCTCTCTGCAATCCAATCAACAAGGTTATATATACATATATAGATGGATGGATGGATGGATGGATGGATGGATGGATGGATGGATGGATGGATGGATGGATGGATGGATGGATGGATGGATGATAGATAGATAGGTAGATGGGTAGGTAGGTATCCTCTAATTCCCCACAGCAAATCAGATGTCAGACTAAAACATGACTGAAACAGGAATTATCTGTGTGTGCATAAGAAATACATATGTGAACCATCTCCCCGGTGTGTACTG
>OMNM01034395.1:0-16055 GCA_900302745.1 Parablennius parvicornis | reverse complement strand
CCCCCCCAAGTCTCCAAATGCACTGGTTCCTGATGGAAACAAGAGAAACGTGGACCTTCCTTTCCATGTCCAAACTCAGAGTGAAAAGGGTTTACACTTGTATAGAGGGATTAAGATTGTATCCCCTTGGTACAGATCGGGGCCTTTGGAAAGAATTGTAAAGTTCCTGATTTAACTTTCTTACTTCTGATGTATTTCCCCTTTCTCATTGGAAAGCCTGATTTACAAGGTTTCTGAATCTTTAAACAAGTCCTTTTGACCCACAATGAAACAAATGCTGGCTTAAAAAAAATCCCAAACCATTTCCATTTAACTAACAGGGAAGCAGTGGATGATCGCTTTAAGTGATTCAAAACTACAGACTCGGGAATCCTTTGTAGTGACCTCAGACTTGATCTTGGGGTTTAAGCTGCTTACCGAGAGTCTGTTTCTAACAGTATATAACTGTTTAAATGAAAATTCGGACTTCACGCTAACAAAGTCAGAGCAGTCAAATGTGACTGAAGAGAAAATAAATTCTGTTTTTATGACTAAAACTCCTATCCCAATGAGACATGGAAACTTTGTTTTGCACAAAATGATTTGGGGTTATTATTACCCAAAATCTCTCATATTTCATGTCTGTCTGCTTCTTCTTCCCTGCTGGAGCTCGTCCACTTCAATGCTTTCTTTTCACTGCATTTCTTAAAGCTCATATCCTATAACAAGTTTTGTCCCTCCCAGTGCACATTTCCTGAAATAATCAATGCTTTCAGACAGCGTTTACCCCCTAGAGATGAAGCCATGCAATGGGCAGGACCTTTAGACCTTGAGCACCGCAGGAGGCATATGTGAGCTTTAATCAGCTTACTGTCTCCCAGCTGCTACAATCACACTTCAAAATGCTGTTTTTCTTTGCTGGAGCAACACAACTGACATGAAGCCAATTACGCAGAGTCACAAGATTGGTGCTTAGAAAAGAATAATTGTGTAATTCCATCAGCCAACTCACATGATTTGTTCTTGTGGGACACGTGCAAAGGTAATATTTGCAGACTAGGCGCTGTCATTTTTTAACTTTAACCCTCTCATGACTGAAATTATTTTCAGACTGCATCTATATGTTGTGATTTTATGGCTGTGGAATTGCAAAAAAAAAAAAAAAAAAAAAATGCTGAATGAGTTCATGCTTCTGCATTCTTTTCCAAGATAACCCGACTGCTCCACTGATACCAATAATACAAACTACTAATAGATGCAAATGTTTATATTATAGATAATTGCACTTTGTTTCTTCTTTGTGTGAAATAAAAGTAGGGTTCACAAAATGCTTAATTCTTAATACAATTTCATGTGACTTTTATTTCTCAAATCAAACTTTTTGATTAGAATCTGTGCCACTGGATGATAACACTGAGTTTAAAATACCTTAAATACAGCTGAAAGCTTAAAAAAAAAAAAAAAAATTCTGTATATGATTTTTCAATGGCGAAAGGCTTATATGTAAACAGTAATATAATACCAAGGCAATAAATGAAATAGTAGAGATTTATATGCATGAGGCGGGTATTTTAATAGATTCCTGTTAATAAAACAGGAACATCCTCATAGAGAGTTGATACAAAAAGGTTTGCTGGGGTCAGTGCAGGAAAGCGGAGATAAAATAAATCAGTCTCCAAATTGTTCTATATAGATGACAGTAGAAATGTCAGCCTTACCTGACAGTCAATGAGCTGCTCCTCCATATCCAAGTCTTCATTTTGGGGCTGAAGCGCAGAGCTGAGAGTGGCGCGAGTGCTGAGCAGCCAGTGGTCGAGCTCCTCGGCCTCGCTGTGATATCGCTGCAGCGCCTGCTCCTGACGCTGCTCCTCCAACTGCTCACTAAGTTTCTCCTGCAGCAGTCCACATCATGAGGACGTTATATTCACAGGAACTTATACCTAATGCAAGGCATCCAAGTATTGCAACTCATCGAGTGCCCACCTCCAGCAGCTGTCGTTTCCCAGAGGCTTTCATTCTAATGGTGGCCATCCTTTCTCCCAGCACGGTGAGAGTGGACTGCAGGGCCAGCTGGTCACCGGCCTCCCCATCACTGTCACTGTCTGCTAGCTCTTCTGAGAAACACGTCTGGAGCTCACCGATCTCCTCCTGCAGCATCAGGATCTCATCCATCAGAGCCTGTACAGACCGAAGTTGAAAACATGTGAGAGGTCGGGGAAGAAAAGAAAAAAAGAAAAAGAACAACACAGTGGGTATAAAAAGAGAGCTACTTGGCATCAAAAGAGGAAACGAAGAAGGTACTGAATAGAAGACAGTTCGACAGCAGTGAAAGAGGGTTCATCTCAAAAAGAAGCTGTATTGGCCACGGTGGTGATGTTGGCATAGCAACGGAGAACAGTGCCGCGTAGTCTGTGCAACCAGTGCACGGCCCAGTGCAAGATTAAAGCACTTAATCATTCTCTGTTTCAACACGCTCGCTTTTTTTTGCCTTTTCCTTAAGAGGTGTCTCTGGTCTGACCCAGAGATTACTGGACGATTTAAACATCATCTCACCTGGTGTGCAGCCATTTGGCTCTCGGGGGTCTTGTTGGGCTCCAGGCCCTCGTTGAGCGCAGTCTCGATGGACTCCATCTTGGTGGAAATGGACTGGAGGGACTCCTGATAATGCTGCTGCCGCTCCAGAGCCTCGTACAGGCTTTTCTGCTTCTCACTGATCTGTGACAGGGGAAAACGAGGGCAACAATTAAGACATAGGTTTAATTATTCATGTTTGCAGAGGTCATCTGATGTTGATTTTAGAATGTGGAACTTTTCTTAGAATATCTATCAAAATGGTATTGTTGCTGCTTTTGATGCGCTTCTGATGACAAAGTTCCACACGACAGTAATGATCTAATATTGATCGCATATATTAATTAAACTCTGACAGCAATGATAAAGCATCACAGATGATCAGATGATGAACCAACAAGTGGCCATGGTGTGAAATATACCAATGAAATATCATCAAATCTGTCAACATGTTGAAAAGTCTGGTATGAACTGTATGATCATCTCGTCAAACCTGATTGACAACGCCTACTTGCACCTGACACCTGAGACAGCATCCAATCTGGCCTCAGACACACACTTTAACCAGCAGTTGTGTGTAATGCTTGATCAACTGGTCAAAAGTCAGATTTGGAATATGCCTCCTTTAATGTACTGAACTGTACTGTGACACCATATTGAATTCAATGTTATTTAATTTAAGCCCCAAACTGACAATAGTTTGCCTTTGTGAAAACTTTCATGACTTTATTGCATTTTTGGGGGACTTGCTTTAGTTTAAGGAAGCCGATGATGTGACTTACCACATTCTTGAGTGTTTCCCAGGATCTCTGTAAATCATCTAAATTGGCAGCGCTACTTTCCATGGATGGATCGTACAGTTCTTGAATGGGTGCTCGGCTGAGTCCCCCTCGACCCTGTGGCACAATGGCATCATGAGTGCTGTTTTCATCAACTTACAATATACGCTGTAACTATATAAGTATAGTGTTAGAGAATGATTTCCATCAGTTCTGGTGATAAAGTCATCAGCGCGTTTGAAATGCAATATCGGGATTGAACACAATACACCTACTAAGCTGTGCTACAATGTAATACAGTGATTTTGAATGAACACATAAACATTCCAGCTAAAACAGTCTTCAGACAATTTTTTTGTTTATGACAAAAACTTCAGAGCCGAAATTTCTTTATTGCTACTAAATACTTCTTTCAACAAGTGAATTCATCATTGCAATAACTCCAATAACCAGGATTGTTTTCTTTCACAACAAATTATTGCAGTTTAATTGAAGTCCAACTAGAAGTAACGGGCTAAACAGATAAATTAGTTCGTGATAAGACAGTTTTGTTTAGAAATGACAGATTCACAATCTGATCACAGCAAAAAACAAGTGGCAAATAAATCTTCAGCAAAGTAAATAGGCAAAAACAACACTGAATAAAACAAAAGGGGGAGAGGCAGAAAAAGCACAATGCATCTCAGTTGTTTCAAACATACATCGTGGTAAAGGTTTTGGGCATGTGGAGGTTTGGAAGCAGGTTTATTGTGGAGGTGGAGAAAATGGGAGAGCAAGGGGTGAGGGAATAATGCCTACGGTAACTTGTTCACGTGTGCAGTCCTCTTGTTTGCTAAAATTCCATAATAATATTTGACCTCAGTAATGTTTCACTTTTACGGTGTAAAAAATGTGTCTATGAGTGTGTGGAGAAGGCAGAGACAAGAGGAGTCACAAAAAGTTCAAAAACTGCTTTTTCAACTTTTTAGGAAATAGTTTACAACAAAGATGTACTTAATAAAGTGATCACACTATTATATTATAATAGTTCTCCCCTTGAAAAAAAAAAAAAGCACCACCATATTTCATATAGACTCTCTAAGAGAGGCAAACCCTCTCCTGTAATGGTGCCTTTCGCTTGCTCCAGTTCCACAGCGAAATTGAAACCGGCACACTTTTCATTAAATGCTTGCTTTTCTAACGTCTGGGACCACTCTGTACGCTGTATAGAAAAAATATCAGTATCTTATTACAACTCCAAGAACCAGGAAGTCTAAATTTAGTTCAATGAGACATCAACATGGATGTTTCTGCGTTACACATCAGGTTGTTGGCTTGTCATGATGAAAAGTGGATTTGTGAAATAAACGACGACAGATGATGGTAGTACTGAGGCTGGGCAGGTGGGGTAGTATGGTGAACTCTGAGGGGTTACCAGGATGGGAATCGCAGTACCTGGTTAAGAGGAGCGTCAGCATTAGGCCCCGGAGAGGGGGAGCGGCAGGCAGGGGGAGAGGAGACCTCGCTGTTGGTGCCCTCCTCCCCTGACTCCTCTGTCACGGGGGAGAGGAGTGTGTGGCAGCGGCCGGCTGTCATCTGACCACACGTAAACACCGCAAACACGCACACACGCACGCACACAAAACACACACACACACCAAAGAAGCAGGTTTTGGGAGTCCAAACAGAAGCCAAGCAGATCAAAAGGAGTGAGGAGACAGAGGGAGAAAAATAAAGAGGGGGAAGAGAAGAGAGCATCAAATTAATGGAGGGAGTGCAGGTTAGGCAGATTGAGCACACACATTGTTGATTCATCAGATAGTGAGCAATCAAATAACATTGAAAGAAGACCCATTAGATCACATTACTGCCATAGACATCATGTTTATAAAGCTTTTTCCACTGTGCAGCACTAAAGCCAGAGTAGAATTGCTCTGTGCTGGCACATAATCAAATGCCAGATTCCACTCAGCAGCAATGAGCCCCTTGGATTATTTTCACAGGACACATCACGGTAAAGGAATGGCTTTTTCCAGGAAGTTGACAAACTCACACAAAGAAAGCACACACACAGTGATTGTCCACTCTGTACAGGCACTCTCTCATACTCTGTACAGTTAGTTTCACAACTACAATCACTTTCTTCTCCACACAGATGTGATTCATTTTAAAGCGGCATGCAGACTTCGCACAGACCTAAGTTTTGATGCACAATTAGATATTTCAGCAGGGTTTAATATAAACCCCTCAAAAACTTAAAACAAAGATGAGCAAAAGCTGACAAAGCCAACCAGAGGCCGAGGCTCGTGAATGCAACAGCAGCTGTCCTAGAAGTAGCACAGTTGTCAGTGTGCCTGCATGCTTCAGTAGAGAGGCAGAGCTGAAATGTGAGCCAGGCCCTACTGGGCTGCGTTTTGGCAGTGAATGCCAAACTTGGTCCTCTGACTCGAAACGTTGTTATATTGAGAAAAAAAGAAAACATTCCCGAGCTTTCTGATGCAATACATTGAAATAAATAGCACCAGCATTGCCTGTATTTGTGAGAGTTTCCCAGGTTTTACACAGATAAGTTCATTGAAACACTGTAGTAACAATGACAGTAACTTTTTTCCATGACAAAGAAATCAAAGTCATCAGCAGCCCAAGCAGTGGATTTATCACCAACATTACAATACACACAAACCTCCTCAAACATAACACACAGACACACACATGCCAACACACACACATCCTGTTTCCTGGCCTGCTGAGACCAAACGTACCACGAACAACAGCAATCAGGCGAGAAGCTGAGCAATCTCATTCAAAACCAGAGCATCGAGGCAGACGGAGTGCTTTTACATCCTGTGTATGCCAATATGGAAGATATATGAATGATCAAGCTCAGGCTGAAATATGACAGTAGTAGGTAGACAGTTTAGAACTCATAAGAAGCCAATTGAAGTAATAAAGACATCAGCACGGTGGTATAGGACAGAAAACTAGTAAAATAGTAAGACTTCAAGTTAAAAAGAGAAGAAGAGCGAAGGACAACTGATTGATTTTGTTGCAGAGTATATCACACAGCAAAAAGAATAACAATAGAGAGGAATTTGGAACTTATTTCAGCCTTCACATGTCTGTCACGAAATGCTATCAGAGAAGTGCATTCAATCTGCAACAAAACACTGACCCCAAACTGAACAAACAATCGTAATTAACACTAAGAATTAGGAACCCTGTAACAGATGGTGGAGCCCCCTTACTTACATACTTATACAGAGCCCTGATCTCAACATCTTTGAATCAGTCCTGGATTACATGAAGAGACAGAAGCCTAATTCCACAAAGGAGTTTTGACAATACCGACAAGTGACAGCAACCAACCTTAAAGAGAACATCTATGAGAAATGCTGCCTTTATAGAGGGCATGTCAAAAGCTGAGTTTTGATGTTTTATGTTAATGAGACATGAATGTAACTCATGAATCTGACCACAAATGTGCACAGGTCGCAGACGATTCCTCATTCTTTCTGTGAACTTGGTAATGAATTATAGGGATGTACATTTGCACAGATATAACAGGCAAACAACAGTCTGGCCAGCACGGTACTCCAGCAGTTCAATGACTCAATGAACAACTGAGCTATTTACATTACTGCGAATTCCTGAAGCACCTGTGGGAATGTTTGAGAATCAGAAGTTTGGACAAAAACAGTGAAGGGAGAAAATAAAAGAAAGCTTGAACTCATGCAAACACAAACACAGAGAGCCATGCTGTGTGTGCGTGTGTGTGTGTGTGTCTGTTTGTGTGCGAGCAAGTCCAGAAAAATGCTTTGCCACTCACCATGACGACAGAGGGATGTGCAGGAAGCTGCTTGCTGGAAGCGATGTTGGTGTTGGCCACAGAATTGGGGATCTCCTCATCACTCAGCTCCTCCATGCCGTCCGAGAGGCCCTCCACCTCGCTGACCGTCAGCAGCATAGTGGCGTGTTTGGCCTTCACTGTCAGCATCTTGCACTTGGAGTGGAGTGAGGCGATCTGCTCCTGGTAGCCACGGATCTTCTGGGCAAGCTCCTGTCAAAACATCCCCACCAAAAAAAAAGAAAAAAACACCACCAGCACCCCCAGGATCAGGAGAGTGTGGTTCAGTCCACAACAGAAGATCAATAGTTCCTGGTTTAGAAAAGATCCTGGAGAAAAAGGGGGAGGCTGAGCTGGCTCAGCGCTGAATGGGATGCCGGTATGAGCAGAGTGAGTGGAGCGAATGCATTCTCTTCCACCGGTCTCTAGCGTTTGGTTTATGACTGTGTAAGTGAAAAAAGAGAATAGCACTGCCTCTCTCTCTCTCTCTCTCTCTCTCTTTACCCCCTCACTGTCTCTCTCGATCCTCTGTATCTCCGAGCCAATCAGAGCAACTCAGAGGCGGGTGACTCAGATCGGCGGTGAAGCCAGCAGACAGGATGTTTGGTTGAGACAAGAGACCCTCGCAGGAATAGTTCAAACTCTCTCAGACACTCCCTCTCATACACATACACAAATGGCAAAGGAAAAACAGGAAGTGATCTCACTGCTCTGCAACCCCCTCCATCCCCTCTCCACCAATCCCCGGAGCAGATTCAGTTAACAAAAGAGAGCCGTGCTCGGGGAGGAAGAATGACAGAGATGGTGTCAAATTACAGCTTCGCTGTGAGTCTACGGGGCTGGGCCCGGCTCCTCCTGTCTTCCTCTTCCTTCTCCTCCCCCCTCTATTCACTCTGTCTCGCAGATGGCCAATGCACTGATAATCAGGTCATGTGACTAACTGGGCCAGTAGAGTTGCTGCTTTCTCCTGAGAGAGCTTAGAGATCAAACTCAGACATAAACACAATGGCATGCCAAGCGACCCAGCAGAGACAGGAGGACTGCAGCAATGTAAAAAAATAAAATAAATAAATCCTCAAATACTAAAAATATCAGAAGAGTAACTACAAATCCGCAAGGTGCTTTTGAGGAGATTTGAGCTGCATTCTCTGGCTTTCTTTCCCTTCCTGATCTTTCTCTTCACACGGGGGCTGAAAAACACTGACTCAGCAAAGCAGGGCCGCAACAGAAAGCACGAGGCTCAAACAGCTCAGGTAAAAACTGTGTAACTATGCCACCTATCTCTGCAGATTATGTCCACATGCACCACCAGATAACAGAGGAATGTGGATGACGTGGGCCTGGAGAATGATAGTTATCTCTCTGAGCTGCTCTTTGCTGGCATCACTATCCGATGTACAAAGAGCATTAATGGAAATGTTTACATTTTCTGGGATTTTCAATAACAGCAATAACAGTAAACCTGAATGGCATTACTAAAATGACTAAACGGCTAAATGTAGAGTTAGTCTCAATGGAAGTGGTTGCCTTTAGCAACTTGAAGATTTACAGTAGATTATTACATATTCCTGCCACAACTTCTCTTTTATATAACATATTAAACTGAAATCATACAGGAAATGACTCAAGTTCTGTTTCTGTATTTTGACATTTGGTGTTGAAATAAATATGACCTCATTGGGAAAAAAAAAAATGTGTGAAACATTAGCACGTGTCCAACACATAGCCTTATGAGGCAATCCGTGCTTTTTTACTGACAAGGACTTTATTTTATTTTTTTATCATTCCAATGTGAAGTGGATTTAAAGTAATTTCTTCATTGTTACTTAACTGACAAGTTCAGTATCCTGTGAGTAGAAACTCTTTCAACAAATGAAAGTTGACCATACAGTATCTTACACATCCATCTTCATTACTGGTAACATATCCATAATGATATCCTCACAGCTGACATGGCTCAGCATAACAGTCCACAGTAAAGACAGGTGCATGTTTCTGGACTGTGGCAAGAAACTGAGGTACCCTCACAAAACCAGTACAAGATGAAGATCCATATAAAACACGTCTTGAAGAAAATACTGGCACAAGACTAGACACAGTCAAGTTTCAATTTAAGCTGATTGCTGTACATCTCTGGCAATGAAACTTTCCAATACTGTAACACACAGTATTACAGAGTAACATGCAGCTTTAGACTGGTATTGCATATAAGAGTCTTTCTCCTCATTTGTCAAGACTTTAATCTGAGAAGCTTTGTGAAATAGTAATTCCTGTTCTCAACGAATAACAGCTGCATTTTATAATTTAACCAGTTTTATGGATGAGGGGACCGAATGGTGAGATACACTTGCTGTTTCAACATGACACCATCTGGGTACAAAAACAAGGTCAGTGTTTTACATGTCCAAATATTTCTGTACGTTTTACTTAACCCCATTACACACTTCTAGTCAGACCTCACCGAGACTCAAAAGAGCATTTGTAATTGAAAAGCAAAATACCCCTCCGAGCAACTTCCAAGCACTTTAGTAAAAATTTCCCAAAAGGCTCCTAAAGCTTTTGTTGGGGCAGTATTTTTCTTATAATGGCTATAAATGGGTCAAACTAAGAAGCAGTGTGAGTCCTCTCGTACCTCATGGTGGTGAATCTGAGCCTGAAGCTCTTGGATGTTACTGGTGGACACAGGCCGGTCCTGAATGATGCGATGAGCCTCTTCAATTAACCTCTGCAGGTTCTTCACTTCCTGTTCGTATTGCTCGTATTGCACCACGGCCTCCTGTTGAAGAACAAATGGAGACAAAACAAATCACAGAATGACCTTTTTTCTTGCCTTTTCTCACAAGAAACCAACTCTGTCATGTGCAGCCAAGACTCACTTCTGCATGTGGTCCCATAGAGGGCACATATTACAACTTGATGGTCACAGAATGATTTAACAGGCAGATTTGTGAGAAAAAATCTACGAGAACATGATACCAAACATCTGACATTTTCTGCTAATTGCAGAGAGACATTCACCGGTCATTGGATGTTATAGCAGATTATTCCTTCGGACCTCACTACAGCATTATTTCAGAAGCAAAAGCAGCGAGCTGTGTGTCGAGGGATAATAATTACCTTTCCTATGAAGTCGTCACAACAATGAAATAGTTGAATCCAGATCTCTCGCACAAGTAATAAATACAGTATTGGTCAAATTAAACATACAACACATTTGTTTATTGTTTCTAGTATGAAAATAATATCTACTGGTTTCAGAAGTTATTCCTTTATTAAATGACAAAGCCCCAAAGTTGTTTAAACTTGAACTGGGCTGGGCTGATAGATTACCTTAAGTTTTTCATTGTGCGTTGAAGAACAGAGAAGTACAGATTATTCTATTGAAGTGCAATTAATACAAATCCCCCAAAATAAAATAAATAAACTGCTGTTATTAAAAAAAAATCACATATGTGTGTATGTAAATGAGCTATTTAATTTTAGTAAAATCCTGGGACAGAAAAAAAGTCCTATTCTTTGTTTCAGATATAGCTTGCTTCCCAAAGATTGTTTGTCCTCCACATAGACTGAGTCACTTGTTTTTCTTTCTGAGGGCTTATCTTCCCTAAACCGTTGTTCTCTCATAGGGGCTAAAACAAAACAAAGGCAATCTTGAAAAGGCCTGTTGGGACACGACAGAGCAGAATTCAGATCACAAAAAATTATCAAGTAAAATAGAACAGGCATGGCAGTGCTCTGAATGTGGCTGTTTGGGATTTTAGGCACAAAATGTATGTGAATGAAAAGAAAAACTATGTTGAAAAAGTGTGGTTAATGAGCGGTTTTGCAAGTGAACACATACTATTAAAATGTGAAATTGCCCTCTACCTGCAGGATGTTGCACTGCTGAATGGTGGTATGCTGCAGCTGACTGGCCTCTTGCTGCAGGGACTGAGCTGTGCGACAGATAGACAGACTGGCCACTACCTCCTCTGGCAGCCGGAGGGCGCTCTGACACTGCTGTACTGCCGCCACCTGCTGCTTGAAGCCCTCCATTTCCACCAACAGACGCTTATATGAGAGTAAAGAGGGGGGGTGTTAAAGAGAAGAAAGAGCTGCTGCACAATTTAACAAGATGGTGTATTTAATATGACTTTCATATAGTCAGTCAGCAGATGCTTGAAGATACTTGAAGATCACATTGCACATCCTTGTCTGTACAGACTCATGCTTACATTTGAGTAGGTGCGAGTAAAAGATGTGAAAAGATTCACCTGTCTCTGAGTGAGCTGCTCTCTGAGGCTGAGCTTGTTGAGGTCAGGAGAAGCAAGTGTGACCTGGATCTGGTCTACGGCCGCATGGAGGATCTTAACTTCTGCCTCCAGACGCAACATGTCCTGAGGATAGACGGAAGTATCGAACAAATAGAAAACAAATATCATCTCAAGCTCAAGTGGATATTTTATCCAGCATAAGCTCGTTTTTACCTTTCAAAGAAGAATTAAAGCTAATCATTTTCAGAAGAAAATATCTTAATTTTAATTTGAAATTGTGCTTAGCAGAAGGAATAGTAAATGGATTTCCAATACAAAATGTTTTTAGTGACAAAGAGCACCAGACCGTCTTCTGGGTACTGGCTGTATGGCAATCAGATTATTAAAAGATTATTGCTGCACGTGCTGAAACAGTGCATTCCATTACAATGGTGTAATACAGCGTATATGTCCACAGGGGGGCATTGTGGGGTTGCAGCTTTACGTTCTGTGTGTGTGCGTTTGTGTGGATGGGAAGTCGGATGGTGACTGACGTGTCACTCCAATGAGGCTTTACCTTTGCAGCATCCTGCAGACTCTGGAGGCGAGTCTTGGCCATTTGTTGCAGCTCTTCCGTGCGTCTGCTGAGATGCTTCACCTGCTGGCTCCACCCCTCCGTCTGCAACACATCCGCCAGCTGCCCCTCCCTCTCCCCCATTGCCTCCAGGTCACCATGGAGACCTCGGCACTCACGCAGCAACGCCTGTCACCAAAGAAACACAAATTAAGAGTCAAGAAAGCAGTCTTTTCTTGTTGCGCAATTACACTAATTAAGGCTGGCCAAAACAGTGTGCAGAGCAACGTTTCATTGTAAGTGTGGGAATGTAATTGGCTGCAGATGTGGGTATAATCAGATTTAATCGATTAATGTAGAAAACAATGCAATTTATTTCTGGGGGGAAAATGCAAACATGATTTCCCATCCCCCCAAAATACTAGCAACTTTAAGACATTTTGTATAATCTATGATCTCTCATAGAGGGAATAATCAGGACTCACCTGGTGAGCTCGGATTTGCTCCTGCAGCTGAGATGCAGAACTCCAGATGATGCTGCCGGTGACCAGAGCCTCAGCTTTAGCTGCCCAGCCCAAAATGAAGGCCTTCACACTCTGATATTCCTCCACCTGTTTTTCTGCCTGCTCACAAGATTTAAAAGTGGATAAAAAGAAAACTGATGAGATAATAAATCCCTTCAACAGAAACATTTGATGCTGGATCAAAGCTTAGACAGAGATAAAACACTGTGTTTCATCCAGAAAAGTCGGTAAATTGTGTTTTGGGGACGCAGATGCTTATTGTGCAACTCACCTTCTTCAGGCGGTTGACTCTGTCCTGGACCTGCTGCATGGCGTGGCGCTGAGTCTCGGTCAGTTTAGCGACAGCGTCACCCAGCTGTTTACACAGCAGAGGGTTCTGCTCGCAAAACTCTTGCACAGCCACTCCCAGCTCTGCCAGAGAGCAGCCACAGGAGTCACACTCTTCACAAAGAGCCTGAGGAGGAGAGCAGGCAAATAGCATCACTAACCCTTTAAAAAATTATCTGGTTGAAATGTTGTTAGAAAGAGTCACTAATGAGTAATAAGCATGGTGCAAACATTGAAGTGTGCAGTGTTATCAAATGTTATGTGCTAAGCTACTTGTTGGGCCGTAGCAGTGATTAATTAGTCCATTTTAGACATGTGGGATGTCTCAAGGATGGCAAACTAAAGGGGCTCACTCTCCCATCTGGAGCGCTTCTATCCAAAGTGGGTCAAAGTGGGAAAAGCAGTATTCACTTCATGTTGGTCCAACTCTCACACACTCATTAACCTCAACATCTGCAGAATGAATAGTCAATTTAACAGGGGTTAATTGCTTGCTAATTAGTCAATCTGTCCGTTTGATTACTTTGGTTTCTTCTTTGGCGTCCTCCAGGTCGGCGCCCTTGTCGTCCAGCTTTAAAGCGATGGTCTTAAGCTTGGCCTCGATGTCCTGGAGTCTGGAGCTGAAGTCCTCCTTCACATCTCTGGTTTGCTGCACCTCTCTTTCTCTCGCCTGCACCTGGAGAAAGCAGCAATACAGACTACGTGTTTATAGACAGTGTTGGCGTTGACATGCAGCAAAATATAATTTGTAATGTGGAGTTGAACGTTCTGTCAAACTCATAATAAACACTGGAAAAGTCAAAAATCACTCAACACAGCACTCTTGAACTGCACATTTTGTCTGACACAAAAGGTCAGTTTGATTTAAATGCTGGACTTTGTAATGTCGGAACACCACATGGAAAGGAGCGGTTACCTGATCTTCAGCAGAGCCCAGAGCCAGAGTCACCTCAGCGAGCTGCATGCTGAGCTCGGAGGGCAGACCAGCTTGTAGGTCCTGGTACTTCGACTGCTGCAGCTCCGTCATGCGCTCCACGCTCTGACGTCTGCTGATGACCTCGCCGTGTGCGGTCTTCAACACAAACAACATCCCATTCAAGTGATCATATTTTACACTGGTTTGTAATTATGCATGGTTTGCTTGTATATAGAGCAGCCGACCTCGAGTTCCTGCAGAAGTGAATCAAGGTCTGCAGTCGGACTCAGCAATAAACCGCGAGTATCTTGGATCCAGCCTTTGACCAAGCCCAACTCCTTCTCAACCTCCTCTCTTTCTCTCAGCTCCTGTTGTACCTGAGATCTGCTGGCCCACACCTGCAACATGAGACTAAACACAAACACAAAGCTGATGAATAAAACAGATTCTGCAATAAATTACGTATATATCAAAACAAGGAAATTTGTGTTTGATAATATTCCATTGCTGTTTTTGGCATTGGCAGAGAAGTTGTGGCAATTATTATATAACTACTGCGATAGCTGTCGCTGGGAATCCGACAATTGTAAGTTCATTACAAATGTGGCACCATTTAAAATGACAATAATCAGGCTTTCCAATAGTATTTGATTCATTTTGAAGAAGCATCGGTTAAAAAATGAAATGACCTACCAAACACAAATATCCTTACTGTCTGTATGTGGCATGAATGAAGTTACATACAATTTACTTGAAATCTTTCTCAATACAAACAGGAGATTTTACGGGAGCTTAAATGACTCAGATTAACTGCCAAGAATGAATTCCAATAAATTTCACTTAGAGGCAGTAAAATCATGTGAATGTTCAGTGTAACAGTAATTTACCTGTTAGTTTTACTTTTTGTTGTGTTTCATTCGTTATCCCACACAGCACCAGTCCTCTCACCTGTCATATTGCTCCTGCATGTTTTCTATCTCTTGCAGGCACGACGTCTCCTCGTGTCCGTTCTCGGTCTTTCTCTCCGCCCCGTCCTCCTTCTCGTCGTCTCCTCTGAGGCTGCGGGTTTGTTGCCCCAGCAGAGCCAGTATGGACTGCTCCCTCTCCACTTCCAGACTGAAGGAGTCATGGTACTCCAAGAGACTCTGCAGCGCCGCCCTGGTGGCTGCTTTCTCGACTGTGCTGTCTGGGACACGACTGTGGAGGTCCTTGGCTACAGAGCGCACTTTTTCCATCTGTAGGCCAGAGGGTTACGTTCAAAGATTAGCTAGATGTGGCAGTTGTTGTTGTAACGAGGTTTTCTGTGTTTGAGCGGCCCATGCTTAAAAAATGTTTTCAATTTCATGTAAAACATTATTGATAAGACTATTTGATTGTTTAGAATGATTTGTGTTGATATTTAATTGATTCATAACTCAAACATTTTTAAATAGGAGGATTTTTGTATGTGAGCAGCTTTGTACAAGTGAGAGAGGAAAAAAAACTTGGGTTCAAAGTTGCAGAGTGACATCATGTCCAGCTGAATACACCACCACAGAAAAAAAAAACAAAAAAAAAAACGGTGGACAACAAGAATATGCCACATTTCAGGAAGTCCTTACAGTCTGACTTCATTTCCTCTTCAGTCAATGTTTTGTGGGTATTCTTGGGAACTCGAATGAGGTCAAAAGGCGGGAAAACGCTTCATGACAGAGTGTTTTGGCAGGAGGAAACAACTGGCCCAAAGCCTGGAGTTACATCACAGCACACCAACTGGTATTCAGTTGTTGCTGTCTTTGACCTAAATCTGCAAGAACAGTGTGTTTTGAGGTCCTGGCAGCTCCACAGAGTGCCTGTAGGCACAGCGTTGGTTCACTGCACATCGTATATGTGCAGTGATTGAAACACTTAGTGGAGCCTGAACCATAACCACTATATCTTAGCTTCTATTTACTCTAAACATGGCCTGAACTGTGATGACTTGCTCTGAACACAAGTAGAGCTCCTATAATAGGAATATGAAAACTAAATTATGAAAATGTAGCATTTCCAAACCAGAATCAGAAAGATCGTTATTGCTGGGGATGTTCAGCATACGAGGAATTTGTGAAGCGTTTCTTTTTTTCTTTTTTTGGGGGGGGGTGGGGCCGTTAATAAAAAAACAGCAATAGCTAAGGACACTTAAGTGGCCATAACAAAAATATCAATATTGGTGGATATGACAAAAATGTCGAAAGCGGCAATTCTTAGAAATAGTATGAGTCTGACTACCTGTATTGTGTTTCATTGTGAAACAAAAAGTCCCTTTTCAGCCGTCCAGAACATTGAATGTCCAAAACTGTTTTTAAAGT
>OMNM01034394.1:0-14213 GCA_900302745.1 Parablennius parvicornis | reverse complement strand
CAAAGTTATTTACGAGATCAAACCCAGCAACTCTGTGGTATGATCGTATTTGCTTTGGCCATCATGGTGGAAGTCCTTCATTCTGCATGAGTGCTGCAATTAGTTCTGCAGCGCCGACTGGAAAGACTTGAGCCTGCATCACTGCCAACTGGAGGCACATTTAATATTCTGTTACTCCAATGAATGCACACTACAAAAAAAAAAAAACAAAAAAAACTTTGCCTTTGGCAAAATAATTGGCTAGAAATAAATCATTTCATAGATTTTCAAATTTCAATGTAATTATTATTTGGCAAAGAATGCTTCCATTTGAGTTAATCAATCGGTGGTTTGGCCTTGTGATGGACTGGCAACCTGTTGGATGGATGCAACTTTATGTTTTAGTCTATCTTGCACTTTGCCAAGTGGTAGCTGAGATGGTGTCAGTTCTGACCAACACAATTTACAATTTTTTTGCTCCGTGAAGGAACAGTAACCTGCCCAGGATGTACTTCGCCGTTCATCTCGAACACAATATGCTCTAATCCCCAGAACCCTAGTCTGGATGAAGCGGGTGAAGAATGAAACCTGGACACCAGTAAAAAGGACCAACTTGATTGATCAGTACACCATTAAAGAGCTTTCTAAGAATGATCCATATTCTGTTGTGACAATCCTTTATTTAATTATTGATGTAGCTTCGATGAAATTAGGCAGATGAAATCAATGAGTCAATGCACCTGGTAACAAGTATATATATATGTGATTATTTTTTCAATGCGGCCGGACCACAGTTCTGAATGACGTGATGCGAGAGGAAACCTACAGCACCACGCACTCATGCCTTCTTCCTCCTGCCAGCAGCACTAAAGCACTCTCGGAGGCTAAAGGGAGTCCTTTTCTTGGAGCGGCAATGCATCTAAATTTCCCAGCTGACGTGGCTCCCTCCTGGTGGCGGCTCTCTCCTGTCTGCAGCAGAATCCAGTCGTGTAGCCCCTCCAGCTATCTGCTCGCTGCCTTGTTGATGCTGGCTTCTCTGCTCTCTGTTATGGGACTCCGTTCAGCCCTGCTAATCCTTCACTTTCGGGCTAATCCCACTCGTTCACCCAGCTCTTGCGCTTGATTTCTCCCTTTCCATCTGCAGAGGTTGTTTACTCAGCCTCCCTCACTTTTACCACTGTTTCTTTCTTTTTCCTCTTTCCTTTACTGTACCCATCTGCCTTGTTTTCATTGTTTTGTTTAGTTTCTTTTTTCCTCACTGTAAAACCCCTTAACCTTACTGCCTTATGTTTTTTTTTTTGTTTTTTTTTTTTACCATGAATTATTTAATTCATCTGGTGGGAGAATCAAGCTTGAACCTGAAATGAAAGATAAAACTAAAACATGTAAAAGCTCATAATGATTTCTTTCCCTTTCTGTTGATGGATTTACAACATTCCTCCCATCTGCAGGTGGGTCTAATGATCTTATGAATGGAATTGTATAGGACTACCATTCACGCCCAATAGTGACCTGTAAAGTTCAAAGGATATCTTTGTTATGAATAAACTGAACTACCCTCAAAAATGATAAATGGACTTTACTGATATATCGCTTTTCAACTGCGTGAACAGTCCCAAAGCATTTTACATCGGAAATTACATTCATCCATTCACACACCAATGAAGGCTGCTGCCATCCAAGACACTGTCAGTCCACTTGAAGCAGTTTGGGGCAAAATGTCTTGCTCAAGGACACTTTGGCATGTGGTTGGGTGGAGATGAGAATCGAACCGTCAATATTCCGATCGGAAGACGACCGCTCTACCAACTGTTAGTAGAAAACGTACCATACAAGTTGATTGGAAGTTGCAAAATGAAGAAAAATTGGAAAAGCAAGTGGCGAACATTAAAGGAACATTGGTTCTAAATGTACAAGAAGGAAGAAAACAGAAGGGAAGGTGGTTGGATGGTTCAAGTCAAGCTGTTGCTGTGGCGATGTTTACGCCATAACATTTCAAGTGAAAACACATTGTTTTTGTGATTTCGTACTGTTTTAAAATGTTTTAAAACGATGTCCGTTTCCACAGAATAATGTTGAAAAAGATGGAGTTTTCATGCTAAAAATGAATATCGACACAGATTTTCTTGTGAAATGATGAGCTTGTTACATATCGTCACTATATTGACTTTCATCTGTCATTTCAGGGTACGGACCAGCTCTTGAATGACCAATCTGTTGGTCAGCCAAACATGTGGAACACCTGAGACTTGAGTAATGTCCCGACACGTAGGAATGACTTTGATCTGTTATGTATTCAATTCAATTCAAATGTATTTTTCTAATGTGCTAAAAACAAGTCAGTCATTTCAAGGCACTTTTACAGCGATAAACACCGATTCCACATGAGTTAACAGAGGAACAGAGGACATTGGAAAAGAAAAAAATTCCTTTTAACAGGAAGAAACTTGCAGAACCAGTCTCTCTCTCAGTTTCATTAATGATGCACAGAAATGGACTGAACGTACCAGTACTTTATTTTATCTTTCACTGATCATTTAAAAATTATTTTTGACTTTGATTTAAACAGGTAAAACAGCTACAGAGAAAGCTGCCTGCTGATTAGTTTTTTTTCTGCCTTTTTTTTAAATTATCTGTGTGTCTTACTCCTCTGCAGTGGAGCCAGCACTGAAGATCATTTGGGCAAGGTCTGAGGAGGTTATTGCTTTTTCTGGCCTCTGAAGTGACTTCAGTCCTTAGGTGGCATGTAAAGAGGAAGGAAAAGGTGCTATTATACAGTCAGCATGCGCAAGTCGAGAGAGAGAAGATGCCCAGATGGCTGTGTGAAGCCAAAACCTTTGAATGCCGAAGCACTGTGCTCACAGTTACTTTGTGAGGTGGCTCAACACAGTGATTGGAAGCAGTTACAGCGGAGGCAACTATTGTCACTGCACAGTTAAGGGTGTGTGTGTGTGTATGTGTATGTGTGTATGTGTGTGTGTGTGTGTGTGTGCGTGCGTGCGTATGCAGGTTTTCCTTCACTATTTATTGTATGTGTGTGATGAACAGCTTCAAATCTAGTGGCGATTCCGCCACGCTGAAATTTTATTGCTGTGAGTGTGGCTATAAGTGTGTGAGAGTGAGCTCGTAAGAGCCATGGGATTTCTTTGTATTACCGCCGACGCCTATTACAATTGCTTTCTATTACATTCCCCCTATAAGAGACAAATATTAATTTTCAGCTGGGTGAACATCTCCTAGAAAGCCTTCGCAACAAACAAAGACCACAAGTCGCTACATGACTTTCTCTCGTCGATCCGACAATTGGTCTCCATGTCTGTTTGCGTTGTAGTGAATATGATTGTCTTTTTGATATTGCAGTTAAGTGATGTGTGTGTTTCCACTTCACCAGCAGGGCTGATTTCACTACTTGTGGACACATCTCACCAAACTGAGAAAATAGCAGCCTTACAAAAAATAAAAAAGTCATGGGCAGTTTTTCAGGTATTCTCTGGATTCGAGAAAGTGTCTTATGATTTTCATTCACATCTGTAAATTAAACTTTGACAACCACAGAGAAGACAAGCACCTTTCATTTCTGGAACAGCACAAATCGGATACAACTTGCTTTTTAAAAAAGGTGTGATAGACTTTAAATGTAGTGTGTAAAACTCTATTCACATAGTATCTTAGAAAACAAAGGGCTTTGAAAAAAATATGCCATGTAGGAGCCAAGATGTAAAAATGTACATTACTGTTACAAAACATGACAACACAATTTCTAGTTGGTGTCTGTGTTGTCTATAATTGCTGGTGCTGGTATAAAAATGTTGAGTGAAGACATGAAAATCATTTCATTTTGGTACGGTGATGTGTTGATTTTGTGATACAGAATATGAAGGAATTGCTCGCATGTTAATAATCACCAACATCTAATTGAACAACTCACATTGAAAAGTAATTTAAAAATGCAGAATCTCAACAACAATCACAAGAAAAAACTGGTCTTTTTTGAGGGCAATAATTTATACATGTACATTTGAAATCTAAAGATAAGAATTTCCATTAAAGTTCCCCTCCTCCTTCTCTTGTCAAACTCCAAACTCCTTCTCAAATATTAACAGTAATCTCAACTATTTCCTTACCCATAGTTTTTCCTACTTCATGTCTGAATTCAGTACATTTTTTTTTACTGTCAGACGTGACAGGGAAAAAAAAAAGATTTTAATGAGTTTGTGTCATGTGTTTACAATAGGATAAAATATACCCTTTATATGCATTCAGTCCTAACATAGTTATATATCCTCAAGATATAACCGAGGCAACACTAGGAAGAAAACATACGAGGCTGCCTTAAGACATTGTCAGGCAACAATAGGATTCCAGAAAAGATTCAGAGGAATAAGAATAAAGCCGTACAATCCCATCAGATAGGTATAAGACAGCATGAGAATGGTATATAAAGCCGTAAGTCTGTTGTGTAAAACCAAAGTGATTCTACAGGAAGTCAGAGGAAGGATAGAAAAAATAAATCCACCTGTCACCAGGACACAGTTTGGAGTGTGGAGACTTTCAGAGGATGAAAGTAGTTATTTCCCCATCAGTTCGAGTCAGTGTGTACATGAGGAAACAGGACATGTACTGATGTGCGATACGTGACGATACGTGTCGTTATGTGACGATACGTAACCGCTTGTCATCTTGCTTGTAAGAGTGAGCGAGTGTGTGCGTGGTGTTGTGGCAAAAACAGACCCCCAGTCAAACACGTGATTCTGGCGTCTCTCACCGTACATTTATGAGATTAAGGTTAAGCTGTGCCCAAAAACACTGTCAAAACAGGATCTGTGTGTGTGTGTGTGTGTGTGTGTGTGTGTGTGTGTGTGTGCGTGAGATGCTACGTAATGGGGTTATTTCTCCACAGACAGCTCTGGGCAGATGTGAGACCTATTCCTCCCCGAAGGCTTCTTGTGGAAATCGATTCACCTTTCGCCTCATAAACACACACACACACACACACACACACACACACACACACACACACACACACAGATGTACAAACAAAGAGGGAGAGTAGTCGCGCCACGGCAGAAGCATTTTTGTGAGAAGTTGGAGTGACATCAATTGCACTCAGATAAAAATGGATTTGGCCCCGGCTGTTGGCTGGGTAATACATTCCAATGGCGCAGCGGAGGAAGATTTATCAGAAGTCAAATCAGACGCCTCACTTTCACACCCAAACACATATCACACGCGGCGAGGCAGCAAACGGAACTCATGCATAGCATTACACTATTCTCACCGCTGGGTTCGTTTCATTTCACTCCCTTCAAAGCTCCTCATTACTTCCAGAAGGTTTGAGGGTATCAAGATATGAAGGTGAGTTGGTCTAGTTGAGTGGATAATGTCAGGTGCATCCTTGGCTGGGTTTCGGCTTCAAAGCTAAACCTCTCCCTGTCTCGAGTGCCACTCCTCCTGAGTGTCTGTGTTTAGTTATTTTCATTATATTTTTTTTTTATTTGTAACAACTCAACCTCCTGGATAGCAGCAGTACACCTTCCTAAAGGCTGTATATCCAAGACAACACCTATATATTCCAAAAATTGTTCTCATCTCAGGTACTGTCTGCTGGATTACCGGCTTCAAATGCTCTATTTCTGTGTAGACACCTTCCTAACCAAAAGCTTTCTGGGGAATTTACAACTTTCTTCTTCTGTACTTCACTGCTTTGTCCAATCTGGGATGTGGACTTTCTTATCTCACAGGTCTCTCACACAGGCTGGGATGAAGAAAAGATCCAATTTAAAATTAAAATAAAACAAGCTCCTCATTGACCCCTAATGCCAGATTATTCAGTAAAATTGTTATATATAAGCCAGTTCAATGTATTCATTCATAAACACAAGACTTTATTGGTCCATTAGCTCACATGCCACATCACAAGGAAGCTATATTCATTACAACCACTGGTAAACATGTTTTATTGCAGCTTTCTTATTCATTTTGAGTCTTTTAAATATGTGAATGGCCTGATTGAGCATTAGTTGAAATAAGTTATTACCTTTCCATTTAAATTGACTCATACTGAGTAACACAAACAAACAAATACATACAATTATGAGTCTGAAGCCTTTTCCCCATCTTGATCTGAAACAATACTGACCACATTGCACTTTGAATTGTTCCACTCAATTCTAACTTTCCATCAGAATTTCTTTCCACTTCTACTGGAAAAAATATCCATAAAAAAATAATACAGACGTGAACAATTAACACATTCACTTTGCACATGATTAGCTATTTACTCTCAAGTTAGCTCTACAGCCAGGAACTGAACAGAACACCTGATTGTTTGTATTTGTTTACCCTTTAACCCAGTTGAATATTAAAACCTTGAGGAGAAGAAGAAGGTCGAAGCTTAATAGTGTCAGTGCAAATGCGGCAAATACAATTACAAAGAACCTGCAAGGACATTATAGTCGATAGGAACAAATCACAGTATCATGATCAAGCTCTCAAAGGGAACTGCAGATAAATCCCAGCAGAAGGCCTGCCACTCAGTCCGGCTTCCTCGTCAGTTTCCAACCAAGAATCCAATGTTTCAGATGAACCTCTCAGTTGGCTGAGTCGAAGCTTTGATGATCGCCCAACGTCCTCTCTCATGAGGAGTCAACTGAGAATTCAGAGCTCGAACAGTCTGAAGTAAACGATGGACTTGAGGTGACTGGGGATGAGGACTGGTCTGTTATCTGAGCACACATCCGAATTTCACTCCGACACTCAGACACTGTCTTACCCTGCGGAACACAAAAACCTTCACACTAAACCTCTGAGGACAATATGGAACTGAATGGGGTGAAAAAAATTGGTTTCTAGAGGTTTGGGAGTTGGATACAACAAACATAATCAAGAAAAGGGTCTTTTATTCACTCAATGAATTTACAATATACACAGCTGAATAAACCATTATCTTTCCAATGAGGAAAGGAAATTACTGTTTCAAAAGTTGCACTATTAAGGCAGAGGGTAGTCACAGTTTACTTGGTCCTTACCTCCATTATTTTCTTATTAATGCTGACTGTTTTGCTACCAGGCCATGAACTATTGGATACTTGCTTTTCAATTTGAATACTTTTATATTCAACATAATGCAAGACACATTTTGTTTTTAGAAATCATTAAGAAAGACAAAATAATGAGCTGAAGTTTGTGTCAAAGTTTTTAACTGTTTTCTCGCCAGTAAAGTTAAACAGTCTTTGTATGACTGTAGATAACACTACACACAACATCACACACTGCGGTTGTCACAAAGTATTCTCAGAGATGTTTTTGACTGATGAGGACGATTATTCCTGTTGGAAAACTATTAGAAAGTTATTTTTTTCTTTCTTCATAATATGACCTCTTTAAAGTAATTCTGATGAACTAATAACATGAAATAAAAAAAGTCTGAAGGACAGTATGAAGGACAAAGTAAAGGATAGCACCATGACTAGCCTGAGGTAATCAAATGAAAAGCATATATTTTTAGCCTCAAAAAGACAGTTGAAGCGAGGGGACACGGGCTGAGCAGCGAGAGAGAAGGGAGGAAAAAAGGTAAACCAAGGAGTCCAGATCTCATGCCAAGTCTAATTACCTTCACCTCAAAGAGTCCGGCAGGGAGAAACCTTTTTCCTCCCCGATGACTGGATGGAAAGAAAATAACTCTCTGGAGAAGAATGACAGAACAAAACCCTATTCTGTCCAAAAAGTACTCTGTGGGTGTGTGTGTGTGTGTGTGTGTGTGTGTGAGTGCGTGTGTGTTCCAAATAGGCATGGCTGCACACATGCTCTGACTGTACTGCTCAGTGTCTTATTGGGACAAATTCGGCAAAGTGGGAGCTAACTGAGAGCAGACAGACGAGACAAAAGTACACACACACACACAATAAGTATCCCGGGCTAGAATACTACAACTCGTTCAGCTTTAATCACTTTTATGGATTCAGTATTTGCAAAGGATGCTGAGCTTAATGCGTAATGCCATCTGGGAGAAGGCTGATCAGGCTATGATTTATTCAGCAGCGCGACGACGATCCAACACACACCGTCATAAAGATCTATTTTTATCAAGAAAAAAGAGAAATCATCCAACAATAGCTACATGAAATATTTCTGAAAAAGCCACCGTGAATGTTTAAAAAGTGTCTATTTGATGGTTTTAATTTTCAATGAGTGAAACTTCCCACACCTAATTGATACCTTATGGTTTCAATGTTGAACCATAACTCAGTGGGCTGAGCTTTTGTTCACACTGCATGAAACAATCCGTGGCTTCATGATTCTGTTCGTTGGTCTCATTTGTAGATGTCTGAATGCTGATGTTCCAAAATTGGTAAACTCCAAACAGACATCACGATGGTTAGATTATAGTCTATGTAAAAAACAAACAGTCAAATACAGAATGCGACTATCATCAGAATGACTGTGTTCTTGCAGCTAATGCCATTTGGAAATCTTTATGTGTTAATGCAAAATTATGGAGGAAATGCAGCGCCTGTCGGGATGTCTCCTTTGTGTTTGATCTTCTTTTCACAATCCACAGATATGCCTGTAGCACGACTTTATAAATATGCGAAGGGCTCTATCTCCCCATTTTAACCCGCTGAGACACAGGTGACTTGTACAGATTGTACTCTACTTTTTCATGAATGTGAGCAAGGGCGAATAAATGGCTGAAGATGGAGAAATGGATTGCCTCAATCAGAGACTACAACATGATTTTAACCTAAATATCACAGCCCTTCCGAGGCTTCAGTCACCACTGATCTTCAAAACATCTGCATCCACTGTTTCTTTGCTGTCTATCTTCACATTCATTCTACTCAGAGAAATACACAATCTGTGTTAAGTGCAGAATCATTTGTCAGCGTTTAAAAAAGAACAAGAGACATTTGCATCTATGTCCTTATCTCCTCTGGGTTTTACGCAGTTGGTCAGGTTGAGAGGAACATTTGCGGACACGGTGGACGGACAGATGAGGGACGTGTGGCCTTGAGGATTACAGCCGATCAGGTAATGGTACATTGTGTCGGACAGAAAGAGGTAATGAAGCAGAGGAGAGTGTTGGAGGGTTAAAAGGCTACAAAACAAGAGAATATGGGAGGCATGAAAGAAAGAGCTTGTGAAGATAACAGAAAAGAGTGTAGTCGGGGTAAATAAAAAGATGGGGAGGCAGATGGCTGGATATTTCAATACCAAATCCACTGTTCTGTCACACACAGTTTTTGATCCGTGGCTACTATTGGCAAGCTGACGCCGCTTGTTGAAGTTGACAGAAATGGATTTAGAATTGTGTTACTTCATGCTTAACTAGGGTCAGTGAAATATTATGAAAAAATATGATGAGCGATGAGTGTAGAGGATGGGTGCTGTGAGCAGAAAAAAAACCAAATGATATAATTTAAGTTCGAATAGAATCCGGTAATTATATAGATAGTGTATAAAAAAGAAGTTTCTACATTTGGAGAACAGAATAGTTTGAAATGTTAAGTGGATTGGATGAGGTGTATATGAATGAACCAAGAGATCACCCTGTGAAAATTTTTTTTGGGGAATATTTTTGACATAAAGGCATGACAGGAGATGTGAAAGCAGAAAAGAGAAACCAACTTCGCAAACAGGTGAATAAAATCCTCACGAAGATGAGGAAGAGTGCATGGATAGACCATAAGCAGGACTCCTACCGAAGACAGTGGATTTGACAGTGAGTGAGCTGATCAATGGACACCAGTAAACCCTCCATTTTAATAATTGTTTTTGCACTGTTTTTTGAGAACAAAATCGAGCACATTAGATCTATTTGCTGCATTCCACTTTAGTACAATGGGTGGTGGAAATTTGAGAGCTGACAATGTGATTTTCATAGCAGTGAGGCACACAGCCAAACGGCTATGAAAATGCCCCTGTTTTAAATGAATGCTGCTGGTAATGATTATAATCAACATTCATGTTGATCAACGAAACATAACCTGCTGATTTTTAACTGAATCTATCTGAGAGAGTTACAAACTGTTTTGACTGGCATGGTGACGTCACAGTACATCCTCCAGTTAATGTCCATTGTGGTAGTACTTCATCCCCCACAGGCGAGTAGTGTTGATTTTTTACGTATCAATGATTCATCACAATGTTCTGAATATACTGTCTGCTTTGGGAAACGAAAAAGGAGTGCATGCGATATACTCTTTAGAAATGTAAGTAGTTCAGACATTAGCATCGTATAAAGCTCTTGCCTCTTACTGGACTTTTATTTCATGACAGAAGCTTGTTATTTCAAGAAATTCCTACAATAGATTTCCATTAGTTAATTTTTCATTGCGCTCTTGTATTGAAAGCCAAATTAAGTGATTCTGAAAGAACACGTGAGTAATTCCTGCAAATAATGTTTATCTCCACAGCATCTTATGTCAAATTGATCTTGTCTGCTTAGCAACTCTGCATGCCGAGCAGCAATCACTTGACTTCTCCGTGCACCAGGCACAGTGTGAACACGTTCACGTGCCAAAGGGGGGAAATGTTTTTTTTTTGTGTCAAGCACCGCACAATGAAGAGAGGCCAGAGGCTGTGTTTTAAGTAATGCAATCTGCATCAAGCTGAGAAGTACCTGGCACTCCTCAGGGTCGGACGTAATCACAGAATGATTCTGGCTTCTGTGCAGATCTAAAATTACCTTCCGCCGGTCAAATAAATAGGCCAGAGCTCTCAAGTGCTTCACACCTCAGCTCAAGTATAAAATATGTACGTGGTACTTGCTCTTTGCTGCGGCACGTTATGACGGAGAGCAGACGGTCACAAAAACCGTGTGCTCATGAGAAGCAGAAGCTCATGTGTTTTAGTTATTACAGCTGTAGATCTGTATAAATAACAGTGGTATGAGTTCTTTACCTGCAACCGCCGATTGGCTTTGCTATAGACATTCCTGAGTATCTGCCATAAAGAGCACTGAGGTATCTTAGATCTTGGTAAGAGCATCCTTCTCCGAGCTGGTTGGAGCTTACAAGATTTCTACTGCAGCACCTGCTGTTTGACCCGAGTCGGGGGTTTTGGTTTGCCGACGGTGGAGCTTCTTCACTGACTTAACGTACAATTGTTCCCTCGGACTGATCTGAGAAAAGATTATCCTGCTGTGAGAGCTTTTTGAAACCTAACTCCTTTTCTCCATTGAAATAACTGCGGCTGCTCTGCTCCCTTTGTTATTAGTAGTCATGCGACGGGTCAAATTTCGGCTATACAAAGCATGCCATCAGCGCCGCACAAAGATGCTACTGCTGGATGATTGTGCAAACATTTTTCCCCAAACAATGGCAACATTTTTTTTTTTTTCCAGAATGTCAAACGCTGACATTTGAGCTTTTTATTTTCTTTTTTCAAGCTGCACCTATGTTCAGTATTTCCCAGAGCTATTGCACCTATTGCCACACGATGTGTGTCTATGGGTCAAATTCCAAACCACTCTAGTGGATATCCAGGGGGATTAAAGTTAAATAATGCACCACGATGTTACTATTTTGATCAAGTCATATTCCCTAACCCTTGTAGTGTCTTTCCTGAGCCCCTCTTTAATTAAAACATGAAAAAACTAAGAATAATGTGTCAAATGTCAAAACTAATCTGATGAACTTGTGGCACTAGATTCATTTGACGCATCAACAGCACATTAAAATAATTCATCATAAAACTGATTTACTTTCAGTTGGAAGATTATTTGGGGCAGCTGTGGCTCGGTTGGTAGAGCGGATCATATCTCACTCAAGATTGCAGGTTCAATTCCCCATCTGACCAGATATTGAAGTGGCCTTGAGCAAGACACTGAACCCTAAACTGCTCCGACTGGATGGACTGAGCACCTTGCATGGTGGCTGCCGCCGTGAGTGTGTGAAAGGGTGAATGTAATTAAACTAAAACTCTTTGGGGACTCTATCAATTAATTTACTGATATTTTGGACTAACTTACCATCATGGGCACATGTTGCTTTATAAGATGCCACATTAATCGAATGAGGGCTGAGTAGCAACCTTTTCACCATCCTATTGTTCAATTTTTGGCAATTAGTGTGAAGTAATGGCACGACCTACAATCTGAACAGTTGCAGAACTCGACAACAGCGTGTTTCCTCCGACATATGAGGTTTCAGCCACGTGATGACTGGTCAAGCAGTTGCTGCCCACAAGCAAGTAATCACAGCCTCCATGCAAAGCAAGTTTACGAGACTGGCTGCTTGTTTGTCAACATGACAATGTCCATCACATGGCGAGGACCTCATGAGCTTCACTTTTACATACCAGGCATATCAGCCAAAAGGTTTATCTGTACTGTTGTGGAGTGTTAAACACTTGATCAGCCTCTAAAGCATCAACCTAATAAAATGATGATCAGTCACAATATTGCAGCTGATATATAAGCTGTTGGACCCAGACATCCTCACACCAAAATTACAGTGTGATTCTTTATTATTCTGCCAGAGAAGTCTTCATTTCAAGCCAGATCCCCTATGGATTTGGGCACTTCTAATATTGCAATCTTGATAAATGAAATGTGACAGCCAGCTTTTTTCCCTACTGCCCTGCTCTATTGTCAATCAAAACATCGTCTTCTTCTGTTACCGGAACAAGCCGTCATTGCACTGACACTGCTGGATGACACTCACCACTGTGGGTACTGCTACAGGCACAGGCGTTACTGGAGTATTTATTTCCCCTTCAACGGTGCCCCTCCGTGCTACGAGATGCAGGCTGCTGATAGCAGAGCTGTTACAGCTCAGCCGCATTTCACTTTGAGATTAAAGTGTGTCCCTGATAATGTTGGTCAGGGCGGAAGGCTACTGTATGTAAAGCACTTTAAGCCCATCTTAATGTCGCCCCCCCCCGACAGCAACGGGGAGCTTATTTCCAGACAGATGCACAATTGCAATGGATTCCTCCTCCAGTTCCATCTGATGACCGGGGACCATAAAGCATAGCGATGCCACTCAGGTAAACACATGCACAAGCATCCCGAAGAGAGTTTTTAACCATGATGGATTCTGCCATTCTAATATTTTCATCATCGTACATTCCCTCCCATCTCGCTCATTTCACTTTGCATCCCTATATCCTCCCACCACTGTATTCTCCTGGAGGGTCGCTGCTAAGACTAAACACACTTCACTCCACAGCCCTGTACGACAATGCCTTTCTGTCAGTCACCCTCTCTCTCTTTTTTTCTCCTCACATCTTTTTCACGCTGACAAAATCCAATTTATGACCAACTTCCTACAAGCTGGTGCATCCCACTTTGTGTATTTCAAGCTGAATGTGCCTTGGCAGCACATGCATGCTTTCGTAATATATGTATGACTGTGCAAGTATGTGGCACTGGTGTGTGTGTGTGGCGGCTCATTCCCGAGGTCCATGATACATAATGATGTGTGTGTGTGTGCGTGTGTGCATTTCCAGAGAAATGAAGCCAACCCTTATATCTGAAGGTTGCCGGCAGAGAGCAATAAAAGTTGTCGCGGTGTCGAGGCCTCGGCAATGAGATTTGCCGGATAGTTGTAAATGTTCAATCGCTCTGCCCTCTTTTTTCTCATGCTCTGCCTATGGCCAAATGAAGGGGGGATGGAAGAGGGGGAGGCCTGAGGGAGAGAAAGAGAGAGAGAGAGAGAGAGGCAAAAGCCCATGCACGTACGCACGCAAGCATGCACAAAGGAAATGAACTCAATTAGTAGAAGGGATAGAAAGGGAAGCAAAACCAAATCCAAAGAGAGGGCTGGAGTTGTGTGGGAGAGTTGGTGATGGAGGGAAGTGCTTGCACACACAACAAGGACATCTTGGTGTTTAACACCACTCCTAACCCTGGACAGATGGCCCTGAGCTGGGAACAGTGAGGAGTGACCAGAATGTGAATTTGTCCGAGGGTGTGAGAGCATGTGTGCGTCTGTTGTGGGTGGCAGCATTATTTTTTGCTGTTATATTATAATTATGGTTCGTCTTGACATCAGGAGGCAGAACAACAACAGCATTTTGAATGCTGCTGTTGTGACATCTACTTTAAACATAAATCCAGAGTGAGTGATGCAACGTTCTTGCTCGTGGTGCAAAGCGTAGTACTCATACAACTAATCCATTTTTAATTCACTACGAGTATCCATCAATACATCTTCAATACTGCAAATACAGAGAGACCGACAATTACATTCATACCTGAAGGCTATTTATCTCTACTGGAGGAAACCTAC
>OMNM01034392.1:4516-17726 GCA_900302745.1 Parablennius parvicornis | reverse complement strand
ACAGGTCAGTGGACGTCAGTCTGGACCACACGCTGTCCGTCAGCGAGGTCACACGGCTGCTGTGGCTCCGGCGGCGGCGGCTCCTGCGACGTGAGAGCAGCTCGTCTGAGCAGGAGTCCGGGAAACAGGAGGAAGAGGAAGTCAGGAGACAATTCAGGAAGTGACTGACAGCTGCAGAAAAAGCTGCAGGCTCCACGTCCTGGAGGGGAGAAATAAAATCACTGTATATCATTAACATTATAATAATACTATAATGTGAAATGGAATCTTTTCTTAAGATTTTGTACCTGTAAGTAGCGCCTGAAGATGTGTTTTGCACTTCTGATGATGAGTTCACTGACAGTGATTCTCTGTGAGAAAAAAAGTTGGAAGACTCAGACATCAACATCAACATTAAAGTTGTTGTGAGATTCTGAAACAAGTGTGTGGGCAAATTTTGTTCCATTTTATAACTCGTTCATGCCTTTATAGTTCCCTTCTTTGTCAGATTTAGAATAATGTGCTAAATATTTGATTGTGAACTTCACATTTAATCATTTTAATGATTTATTTTGTGTATCTTTCTTGAAAAGCACTTGTTAGAAAAGGTGCTTCAGTATTTGAATAAGCATGAGGGGAGGCAGAGCTTCTCTGTTAGGCAACCAGCTCACTGTTAGAAAGGCAAACACAGTTTCTAATGTTAAGGCACCAACCTCTTCCTTTGATAAATTTAAAAAAGCCTGGACCATTTTCGAAGTTGAGCTGCTATTAGTTTAAATTACATAGGAACCTGTAAGTGGCTGAGTCTCGCTCTCTCCTCCATCTTGTCCAGCTCCGTCAGTACGGTGCCCAAGTATCGAACGTTTACACCCCGCTGGTGCAGCACTGAGGTCAGCGTGGCTCCATCCATGGGCAGTGCAGTGTGATCAAGACAGTCTCTCAGCTGCAACACAAAACACACACACAACTCTTTACAACACTTAGTGGATGCTACGGGGCTGCCAAAATGATTTCTATGATGTGATGACAATAGAGGCATTCTGACTGACGATTGATGACAGACCTGGACTTTATTGCTTCTCACACAACTCACCACTGCCGGGATCTGATTGGCCAGCAGAAAAGCAGCTGCATCCCACAGCAGCCGCCTCTGTCTCTGGACGTCCGCCATGCTCTCGGGTGAGAAACGAGCTCCTGCAGCAAACTTTAACTTCAATTTCTAAATTTCATTTGTGTGTGTGTGTGTGTGTATGTGTGTGAATGATAAAGTTAATTCAGTACCTGAGCAGCAAACATCAGGATTGAAGCGGATGTCAAAGCAAGAGTCGCTCACTGATCCAACTGTGTTACAAGCTGTCAGTATCACGTTTTGTCTCTCAGACTCTACAAAAAAGTTAAGTTATCACATTTAGTTGACCCTGAACATTTTCCTTGACCTCAAGACAACACACTGGGACAACATATCTCTGTTAATATCCATCAACATCTCAGTCAACTGTGATCTCAGTTTATTTCTAACAGTCACATGAAGAGCTTCATTGAAAGCTTAAGAATTAATTTTAGTGGCTCACCATGAACATATATGGCATCAACATTAGCTTTAAAATTTATAGAGAAAATCATCACTGTTTTCAAGGCCAGTAATGATCACTGGTCAGGAAGCAGATGATCTCTTCTTGGTGGGAATAGAAAAAAAATAAACATCACAACAAAATGGCATTCAGATTCTACTTTTACATTTAGAGGCATAAAATAGTGATATTAATGAACTGATCCCAATAGATCTTCAAAATAACTGTACATGAACTATAGGTGTTAAGTAATTGAGTTTTGATGTTTTCCCTGTGCATTCATGGACTTTCTCAGGGTACTCTAATTTCCTCCAAAAATGTGTCTGAAGTCAATTGGTGGATCTAAAATTAACATGAATGTGTGAATAATTCATGAATAAATAATTCATAAATAATTCATCAAGTCTTATTTACCCATGTCAGCATTGGCTGCTGCTCTGTCTTCTGTTTCTGTTTCACTGATGAGCTCCTCTCTCAGCTCCGAGGCTTTATTCTCTTCTTTCAGTGGGCTGAGTTCCTCCTGTGACACCATCTGCACAAAGACCTCATGCCTGCAACAAAAAACACAAGGTAAAGGTTGAAGTACCTCCTGTCCTGAGCTCAGTTCATTATGTGAGTCATTTTTTCGCTTTAACGGTCCGCAGAGTTTCCTCACCTGTGTTGGACGAAAGCCTGGATCAGCTCCGGTCTCAGGCTGGCCAGGCTATGTCGATGCAGCCGTGGGAAACCAAACCTCTGACACTCCGTCGGGGCCTCGTCCTTCATCTGATCTTCTGTGAACTGGAAATTCAGATCCCGGGGAAAAGTCCGTAGAAGGTCCAGGATGTAAGGCCGTCCATCGTTACCCAGAATGCCTATGGTCTCGATGCCAGAGCAAAGCTCCACGGGGCTGTCATTGTGGTCGAGCACGTGGTGGCGCTGGATCCTCAAAGGTTGACTGGCTTTGTCCAGAAGCTCCAGAAACCTGACACAAAACATCTTCTCCAGGTCAGTTGTATCAACTTTTTTATTTATCCTGGAGATCCAAACATGAAAATCATGTTTCATCTGTTAGTTTTGCAAGGATATGTGTCACCTTGGGTGTGTGAAGACAGTTTTTCCGTTGTCATTGGAGCCATAGACGACACTCTGCTCTTGATTTTTCTCCAGTATCCCTGGAACAATCGTCTGAGCAATGACACGGATCCCACGATAATCCACCACAGCTGTCCCAAGTGTGTGAAGCCCTTCTGTGTCCACAGACGCATAAGCCTGAAGCAGATCATGGTAAAGGATTTTACACTATTTTTGCTGCATTATTGAATATAATTATAAGATAGATCAAATTTTGAGGACAAGAGAAGAAAGACGCTCCAGGTCTGGTGCAGGTGTCAGTATCTCTACCTGAGCTCCTCTCAGGTCACAGCGAGCAGCAGCGTGAGCAGCGGTGTTACCCCCCAGTGGGCGGTAGTGCTCAGACACGTCAAAGCCCAGGCTGAAGAAAATGTTGTTCCACATGAACATCTGCATGTGACGGGACTCCCCGGGGTTTAATGGCATGATGTTACCATCAACAACAGCCACGGCGCCGCGGGTTGCAGCAGCGACAAAGTCACTGTTGGTCTGGATGAGGAGTGAAACGTCAGCAAATGTGAGCAAGTTATTTCATGAAAAAAGCTGAACTGAAATTCAACAGAAAACATATAATGATGCACCTTGAATATGCTCCTTTCTCTATGAAGTCGCTCTTGAAGAGAGGTCCTGGCCAGTTCCCTGCATTGCTGCAGCTCCTCGTTCCAGTCCCGACTCTGAGGTCAGTATACAAAACCTTAATATCATTGTCATCGTGCAGCTTTTATACATGCTCATCCCACAAATACATGCTCACTAGAATTGAGGTATAAGTTTCTTTAAGATCCTAAAGATTTTAAGATTTATTGCTGAGAAGCATTGACAAATTAAAATAATTTCCATACATTTTGTGTATCATTACACATTTTAAGACATATATCCAAGAGGTTTGTTCAGAGCAGCCTGCCTAATGAAGCTGAACTCAGACATTTAAACTCAGAGGTAAAACATCTCCAAGTCAGATTCCACTTTACAGGATTAAAATGAATCATTTATTAATTTCTGCCCTGTACTTGCATTCCCACACTGAGACTATTCCCCCTGTTTGGTGTCTGCAACCTGCCCCGCCGTGTGCTCATCCTGGCCCATGCGGCTGGTGTGGGTCTCCTCAGCTCGCACACAGTCCAGGGTGTGGTCTCCATGAGGCGCGGTCCAGGTGAAGACTTGGTAAGGTGCTGCAATCCTCTCATAGGGGTGTTGCTGAACTCTAGTTGGCAGCAGAAAACATGGCTGTGGTTTAGAATATAAACTAATAATATTGGCATAGTGCTGAATTAGATTTTTTTTTTGATTGCTCACCTCTTTTTCTGCAGGGCACTGAAGTTTTTCTTGAAAGCAGGACTGACTTGATTCAGCAGTTCGACCAGAGAGTGGCAAAGGATTTTGGGTGCTGCGGGTTTTGGGTTGAAGTTGAAGGCAGTGGATCTATGGCAGTCAGAGAATAACAGGTACAATTCTGCTTTCCTGGTTGTAGCTTAATTGTATTGTTTGTGCACATAACTGCACACAAGATAGACAATACAAAGCCACCTCAGCAGCCTTGTGACTCAGAGGTCTGAGTGTTATGACAAAGGATTCTTTCTTCTTTCCTATATTTTGTATGGTTTTTCCTACTTTCTCTGTAAACTGTTTTAAAATAAGTTTAAAAGCATTAAAACCACAATTCACCAAATATTGCAAAAGGATATTTCAACCCTGTCCATCCAAATAAAGAAGAAAAAGCACGACAGCTATGACTGTAGATATATTACACAAAACAATTGATTTGGTTTAGATTAGATGTTAAATGCATAAAACACTGTTAGCCCCCAAAGTCATGACTGCATTTGTGTACATTGGTTTAAATTGCAAATATGTGTAGATGTAACTGTGTGTCTTTGTATTTAAGATTATAATTTTGATAGAAACTTCTCAGTATCACCACTTTACATAATGAAAAATTGCACAACAGGTCCACCACTCACTGGTTGAGGTAGAAACCCCGTGTGGACGATGTGATGTTGAGCTCGCGGTCTTCAATAGTCAGGACATTGAGGTACAACAAGTCGCCGTGCATCTTCCTGTTTCCTGGAGGAGGGTTCCAGCTGCTCATGGTCAGAACCCTCAAGCACTGCAAAGGCTGCGATTGTGCAGAAGTTTTAATAATTTGAATGTTTTCTTCACTGGATTTTATGGATGGAGTCAGTTGGGAGCTGGTCTGTCACCTTCCAGTCGTCTCTGAAGGGCTGCAATGGACTCAGTGGTCGCTCTTTACACCCAGGGAGGATGAACTCTGGAGGGCTGCAGTCAACAGACTCCTTCTCAGAAGCTCGCCTCCTCACACCTTCACTCTCTGAGGACACAAATAAAGAACTGAAAGGAGCCGAATGACTTCTTATAAAGGGTCACGACATGAGATGCAACCACAGGAGCGTTACCTTTACATCGACTGGTGTAAAAGCTGAGGTAAGACAGTGAGCTGCAGTTCAGTCCGTTGTAAGCGTCTGCAGGGTCGAGGCTCCTCAGGAGGTTACGGACGTGTCTAACATGAAGGCGAGCATCACGCATCGTGTACGAATCTGTAACAAGATCAGAGATCTGTGGTGAAAGTGAATCATTCAATTACACCTTAGTGCTGGATGAAAACAGGGCAATGTTATCCATTCTTTGTAATTCAGATTCGACATGGCAAAAATAGAGAAAAACTTCACTTACTTGGATGCAATTAAATTAAGCAGATCTATGAAGGAGGAGAAGGAAAAGGCAGTTACCCTCCACCACCTTGATCAGCGCTCCTTCTTGGATGTCCTGGTTGGAGCGCAGCTCCATCAGGTTATCAAGCGTGGTGCCACCCAGCTGGAGGGAAAAGCACGTGCGGTGGCAGGTGAGTTCATGATCCATCAACACCTGATGCAGCTCCACCACCAACATCTGGCCTGACACCTGGAACCAGAGGAAGGACATAGAGTAGGATGTAGGGTGGGCTTGCATCTTCGATAAAATCGACAACAGCGTTGCAGAGCAGAACCTGAAGCTCGAAGTTTTCCGCTCCAGGAGGCTGAATTCTGACTGTAAAGCCCGTCTCCTGGAGTTCAACGATGTCTCGGAGGTCCAGCTGTTGTTTGTTATCATTTTCAAACCGCTCTGAGAGACCATCACCAGGTTTTTCTTCAGGTCGATTCAGAGCTGCTGTCAGCAGAGGACATAGAAACAGAATGTGAAGATAAAACCTGGCAGCACAACATAGAACATACATTTCCTCCAGTTTAAGATTGAAAACGACGTTACAACAATCGTTGGTGCATTTCAACCTTGGATAGTTAGACCATAGAAAAGCATGAAAAGAAAAAAAACATAAAACACCTTTTGAAATGATGAAAATACAGAATCTTTACAATACAATGTAAGAACAAATCACTTTATGCTGTTTCGGCTGATCTTCATGGGATTTTCAATGTGAGGTTAATAAAGGTACGTTTTTAGAAATGCATTGCTTCGAGACAAATTTTTACAATCTAAAAAAAGAGAGCAAAACGTTTTTCAGCGAATTTGTGTTCACTTTTTTTTTTAATTTAAAAATTATCTCATTAATTGAGAAAAATGCAGCATTTAGCATACTGAATTACAAAGAATAACAAAGAATAGAAAGCATTGCCCTGTTTTCACCCAGCACTAACATGCATGCAATACACTAAAGTGTTGAATGTTAAAAGTCGAATTTCATTTTAACCTTTGTATATTTGAATTTCACACTATGTATGGCTGTATGAAGAGGACTCTACAAGAGAACTGATTAAACATCGCAAATACACACAAAGATGAATGAGTGAAATCTCAAAACAAGACACCTTTGGCATGAGGCGCTGCCAAAAACAACCTGTCAACTAAGAACAGGGTCATTTGTTCAGTTCCAACAGCTTCTTCATCCTGCACAGATGTTTCTGGCTCCCCGACCTGAAGCTCACGACTCCTGTTGTCCGTCTCCTCCCTCTCTGGCAGCTGTGAGTTTTGTGAAAAACACTCATCTGCCGTCTGGTTTATGTTTGCCACTGCAACGTCGGGGTCTTTTTCGTTTACTGATTGGTCTGACAGCAGGTTGGCTTTGTCCAGATGTTCATCATGTTTGGAGTCAGCGTCAGACTCATCGGGGTCAAACTTCTCCACAGTTTCAGGAACTTCACTGATGTTTTTTGCCTCTTTCTGGGACGAAACTGCAGCAGAGCGCTCATCCATGTTGTGTTCACTCAGCATCCCTGCAACGAGCTCTGATTCAGTCTCACGTGTCTCAGAACTGGGCTCCTCTGTCCAGGTAAAGTTTGTATTTTCCTGAGCAGCATCAGCACACTGTTGCAACATATCATAAGTCCGCTCTTCGATTTGTTCAGTTTGTAATGTTTCCACTGTAAAAGGGTCAGTCACATCGATCTGGTGCAGTCCTCCCTTCCTCCATGGCCGGTCTAACTTAGCAACCATTCCCTCTTGTTCATTGTTGATTTCTGAGTGTGTCTCGTGAGCCGTTTGTGCCTCCAAGAGCACATCCAGCTGTTTTAGTATTTCGTGTGCGTTCCACTCATCCACCTCCACCTCTGTAGTAGTGCCAGTATTTAGTGTACAAACTCGTCTCTGCACAGTCTCACTGGTACTCTCGGTTTGGGTCTCAACCTCTGCCTGTGTTTGTGTCTGAGTCTGCACCCCGGTGCCAATCTGTGTCTCCACCTCCGTCTGTGTTTCAACCTCGGAGTACCTCCGATCTCTCCCGCCGCTGCTCCCGTCTCCTGCCTCATCTCCGAGCCCATTCGCTTTGGCTCCTTCTTCCTCCTCGGACACCAGCAGACACACCATCGGCTCCACCAGAGTCACATCGCCTCCCAGGTTGCTGCTCAGGATGATGTCGGGAAACAGAAAGTGCTCTGGCTCCAGGGCACTGGTGGTCATGCCTGTTGAGACGGTCAGCAGGTCGTCGTCGAAGTCATCCGGCAGGCTCGGGGAGGCACATCCACTCTCCTCGCTGGACAGCAGAGGGGATCGTTCCACCTCCCTCTGTCCATCCTTACGCCAGAAGTAGTTTGACAGTGTGTGACAGCAATGGAAGATGTTTCCCATGATGCCTCTGTACACGGATCAGAAACAAGAGGACCTAAAGGAGAACGGATAAGAGAAAAGTTTACACGCCAACATTTACATGAGTACAGAGAAATGAGAATAGAGAAGTGCTTTATATAATTAACTGCTTTCACACACTCACTCAGCTGCCAAGTGCTCATCACACACTGAAGCAACACACAGTTCAGAGTGTTGCCCAAGGGCACTTCAGCACAATAATGATACATTTACTTTCAACCTTGACATTTGAAGAATGACCTACTCCACCACCTGTGAGTCCGAATGAGCTCTTTTTACATAGAAATGACACCGTTGCCAGGACTCCTTTGAAAGAGAGGTTTTTAATATCAACAGGACTTTCCTGGTTAAATAAAGGTAAAAACCAAAAAACAAAAAACAAAACCTGTCATACATATTTTAGCTTATTCTGAACTTTAGTGTCTGGATTTGAAATGTTGCAATTAGACCATGTCTTCTCTGTTTTGAAAACACCTGAGAAACTTTGTCATTCCTTTCCAGCTTCTATCATCATCACATGTGCTCATTAGAGCTGTTTCTGCATTTGTAGGTGTCAGACACTGAGACGGTGGTGGGGTGTTGTAGAGCAGAGCTGCAGAGGAGAGATGTGTCGTTCAGGGAACACAGTTGAAAGAAATGAGCTGATTGCCTATCGTCTCTTTACATGCAGAAGCATGCTGTTGAACCTGGATCCAAAGATGAGAAGCTCTGGCAGAGACTCTGAGTCAGAATATGCTCAGAATAGAATCCCTGAATCTACACCATCTCCAACCAGTATGGCAAGCACAAACAGTAGAAAGCATTGCTTTGAGTTTATTGTGATGTGGGCGACAGAGAAAACGCTGGATGTTTTGCATCATGCTGGGTTGAGACGTGCTCACTGACCCACTTACTCCGCATTGTGCCTCAATGCTACAAAATGATTTTTGACAATGTTGTCAGAGAATTACTTGTTGTACATTCAGGCTGCTCCCGCGTGGGGATGCCACACGGTATGTCATATGATCCACATGTTTGATTTTATTGAATATCATGCTGAATGCTACACCGGACGTACCTTGACAAGTTTGAGAGTTGATCTGCTTCACAATTCTTACAGAAGCACTGAGACCTTTGATGGGCTGGTGTCTTGTCCAGGATTTAATCTGCCTTTGCTCATTGTTAGCGTTGTTGCCAGGAGTAGAGAATCTGGACGAACGGACATAAAGACGTTTGTGTTTCACTCCCTTTGTTTTGGCTCAGCGTCAACCCCCAGTGCATGCATTAGTGCCCCACCGTTAATTAGGAGGGGCCGTTCAGGATACACAGACTACCATTGTGGACGACTGCAACTAACGCACCAGATAAACTCAACAAGTTTCATTCAGTAACTAAAATTGATAGAATCAGAACCTATGATCCATTTGAGTTCAGGGGGATGGAAAAGAGAAAGTCCATTGATATCAGCACTGCCGCCCCATGTGAAAGTAAAACCATGAGTGAGAGAGAGTGCAGTCTTTATATAAAAGACCAATTCACAGTGGATGAGCTGATTGGGCATGAAGTCATGTAAGATGAAACTAATGGCTTGATAGAGAGAAATATGAGAAAAGGAAGAGATGCAAATAAAAGAAAGTCATATGATCTTCACAGTAACTATATTTGATCATATGCATGATACACATAAAATAACTGGAGGTGATAACAAGTCAGTTTTGTCAATTTTGATAAGAAATACATTGTAGGAAAGAAGTACCAAATAGTGTTTGGTATGTGGCAGCTATATTATATAAATGTTTTCACTAATTTAGACACATTTTGAACTTATAACTTGTTAGATATATATTAATTAAAATTTTTAAAAACTGAATAGTCCATAAAAATCATCCGTGATGTTTCTTATTTTAATAGTCACAGAAGTTGTATGTAAAACTCTCAAAATATCCTTCAGTAACAAAGAAAAAAAGGTAAACATCTTGATTTATTAACATTTAGTTGTCGCTACTCTGATGTAGATGTGTGTACTTTCTACAAGGGCAACAATAGTGGTGAAACTGTGCTTCAAAATTTTTTCAGCCCATCTTTAAAACTCAAATATAATCTGTGCGAATGAATCTGTAAAAGATGAACTGAAGAAGCCTAACACCTCGTGTGTGTGTGTGCATGTGTGAAAGCAGCTTAGAGATGTGGACAACAGCTGATTATGATGTGTCACCTTACACTTGAAAAGCTCGTGGACTAAATCCCATCAGATGAACTCTGGAATGGATGCAGAATATGTGAGAATCCTGGACAACACACACAAAATGCTGCTCTGAGAATAACGAAGCAGGTAAGTTGACATAAAATTTAAAATCTTGTTTGGCATACAGATTGTTTATTATAAGGAAACACGTCATTCAAGCTCAACAACACAATACAAAAGTGCAGCTGAGGAGCAGAAATACTAAAAAAGCATGAAGTAAATGAGTCTTACTAGCCAGTGTAGAGGGAGGGAGCGTCTGTCATCTCCTGCACACCTCCGTGCTGTTCATGCTGCTGAAATCAGAGAGCTGAAGTTGCTCCGGCTTCCCTCCAGAGAGAGAGGATCCCCCCGTCCTTGCTGCGAAACCATGTTACACAAACTGTGTGCATGTGAGAGTCTGCCCTTCATGGGTGGACAGGGGCTGTGACAGAGCCTGCAGGCCCCTCTCCTCTCCCCCACCACACACACCCTCTCTCTCTCTCTCTCTCTCTCTCTCGCTCTCTCTCTCTCTCTCTCTCTCTCTCACACACACACGCACACACACTCACACTTGCCCATTCACACACTGAAAGTACCCCTCTCAGTCCAGAAGAGGGCAACATCTCTGCGGATCATGATGCAACTTCCTCCATCCACACTGGTCCAAGCGTTCTCCATCAACCTTGAGCACACACAGAAGGGGGGTATTAATAGCTGCAGCAGGAGGAAGAGGAGGGGGAGGAGGAAGAGGGCTGGCTCCCCTTCACATTCTGCCACCTGTAATAACTGCCCCACACATGACACAGTCCTCCAAACAGACAGAAACATAAAACGCAGGACACAAACCTCTTAGCAGTCTCCCCCCGTCCTCCATGCTCCCCTCCTGGCACGAGCTGAAAAAGCAGTCCCTCCGGTTGCCATGGCAGTGCTGCATACCTCCCTGGAATTTTTTCTTTTTTTAAATCAACTTTATTGAACAAACTAAACAATGGGAAGAGGGAGTAAATACAAGTACATTACATAAGTGTAAATACATAAACTAATATACAACATAACACCAGCTTTACAAGTCTTTACATCTTATTTAACTAATAAATATTTTATAATAATAATAATAAACATTTTGTCATTAAGATGATTACAATGCATTTTGTTTTTAGGAAAGTTTAAAGTATCACTACTCTTTCTGAAAGTGGATGTGCAACTTTGCACATATTTAAAATGATAATCTCCCAGTGCAAAATCAATGACTTATCTCAATACAATTAATTTGTTGCACTCTTTGATCTGTTTATGCTCTAACCTCCATTAATCTGTGAACCAGAGCATGTGAGGAAACCACAACCCACAGAAAATCAATCTGCATCAGGATGCAGATTCATGGATTTCAGTAGGCCGACACGAAGGGCCAGTCAGACTGTGAGTCATCACAAACCTCTACATTCCTCCTCTAACATCTGTGACCTCTGCTCGACTTCTCGACTTTTTAAATTTTTAATCCAGTCATAAGTGAAAATCTAAATCCAGGACTGACAATTGTGTTGTACATGCTGATCATCAGTTTTAACATTAGCTAGATAACTTATATTCAGACAAAATTAATCACTGCATAATACAATAACATAAAAAATCTTCCACTATATGCATGCATTTACTGCATCTTGATGCCTAAAAAACATATCAATTATATATTCTGTATGATTTATAAGGCATATTTAAGTGTCTGATTGTATGATTATATACAATCAGCAAAGCTGGCAAGTAAAGTCTGTCCATACTAGAATAATACACAAAAATCATCAGTAAAAGATTAAATGTGAAGTAATACATGCAGAAATCTGCCAAAACGAAAATCCAGTGCCTCTTTTTCACTTAGATTACCCGGTTATTGGTTTTTAAGTAATAGAAAAAAAAAATTCCTGAATTGTCAGAGTACTTAGAAGATATCGGTGAAAAAAATACTATTAAATACAACCCGTCTAGGGCGTACCCTGCATTCTCTCACAGCTGTAAGTCGGATAAAGCTGTATAGATAACGAAGAAGTATTTGCCATGAGTTGCTTCAGTGTTTGTGTGAAAGAGTTTATGGTAGATCGACAAGTGAAAAACTCTCAATGAACACAGAAAACACGAGCCCAGAAATGCTGTTTTGCCAATATTAGGCACATTGCATGAATTTAATAAAGTGCAAATCATACAAAATGTCCCTAAGCCTCTCTGAGTGACTCTCTGAACCTGGAGTATGGCTAGTGCAGTGAAACAGCAGATGGCCACTTTGAACAACAGGGTGTTAAGTGTTCATGGAACCAGGCTACTAAATATAGGCGAAAACTGTGATCAACAGTGTTACAATTAAAAGGCATTCACCAGTCTCTCTCTACTTGTGTTTTTTAGGCCCATTTCTTCAGTTCCTCTCACAGTACATTACTTTGTTTATGTATAGGTTGGTTAAAGCACTTTTGTGCCACTAACTCTAAATATCTAACTCACTTCCTGGAAACTACAGACAATCACAAGGCTACATCTCTCTCATCTGAACTTTCTTCTCGAATAACTGCATCAGATGTCGGCCGGCCGAGAGCCACTGGAAGACAACGCCACCTCGACGTCTGTGTCACAGCGCGGTTTCTCCCTCTCCTGCACCCATGTCCACCCGCCTGTGCACCCTGCTGTCGTCTATGTCCTCCCACTCGTCCTCTAGCCCGTCGTCGTCCTGATTTTGGACGGGCTGGTTGAGGCGGAGGAGGCGGTACCTGAGGGGCACGAGGAAGACTGCGGGGTCAGGCATGGAGTGTGGCCTCTGTGGTGATGTCACTCTCTCCTGCGGGATGCAAGCTCTGACCCGCTCCTCCCTCACGCTGAGACGCCTCCTGTATCTCAATGCTGAGTGGCTGGGAGGAGGAGGAGGGGGAGGAGGAGGCGGAGACAGGAGCCAGTTCGAACCTTCGCCGTCGCAGTCTTCCTCCTCGTCGTCCCCTTCCTCCTCGACCTCTCCTTCCTCGTCCCCCTGCACTCCCGCCCCGTCCACTCTCTCTGCAGCGGAGTCTGTCCTCTGCCTCTGCTGGAAAAGTTTTAGCCGGGCGGCGTGCAGCTCGTGGCAGAGGGTCGTGGTGGTCACATTTTGCTGCTGCAGCTCACGACTCAGCAGCGTGATCTTGTGGCTGCGACGCTTCAGCTCCTCCAGGAAGTGTCGCTCCTCTTCCCTGAGGTTCCTTCCGAGCGCCGACGCTCGTGCGCGTCCGGCGCG
>OMNM01034389.1:0-13875 GCA_900302745.1 Parablennius parvicornis | reverse complement strand
GGTTACATTGAAATAGATCTGTGAAAAACATTGGTTCACCACGATGTGAAGACAGTCAACAGACTGACATTGTATTTTTGTGTATGTGTGTACGTGTGTTTCGTTGGCCTTGACACATGCTCACGCGCCTTTTGTCTCCCTGAATCTTGCGAACCAGAGGGTTGACAGCTCGGGAACATGTTTCTCACCATAAACACTCCACTTGAGCTGTTCATCACTGGGGGACAATAGGGCAAAAAATATCCACCTCTCTATCTTTCCCTCTTATCTCTCCTTTCTTTCTCTTTCTGCAGCAATGGCTGTAATCATTTCAATTTATTTTCTACAGCAGTTTTGTCCTCCTGAGCGTCACTGCTTCCACGTACACTGATATAAAAGGTGCAAATTAAGGGGCGGGGGACACATGAGATGTGAATGAACGCAGTAGCATGCAAATCGGTGTATGCAGATTTTGGGGGTTTTTTTCCGGTCACATGCAAGGTCTCATAAACTACTGACCTGATTTTTAAATTAAAGCTTTATGGAGTTTCAACACACTTCAAAACAAACTTCAAGGACTTTCTACAATTGCAAAAAAAAAAAAAAATCTATTCATAGTATATATTTATTGTATCCAATATAGTCCAATATTACTATTCGAATGATGCCAGTTGTTCTGGTTTGGTACTGCCAGAGATGCCTTCCTACTGCAACACACATCTTTCAAATGAATGAATTAGTATCAAACTTCTGCAGAGCTTGACAAAAGTTGTCATGGTATGATGGGAATGAGAGTTCTTCAACGCTACTGGTGTTGCGGGATGTCATCCATAAAATCAGCACGAGGCATCTCCTCTGGTCACCATTGCAGAGAGCCTGCATGGCTACAATTTTGTCACTGTTATCATCAAGGTCCTTCTTTATACCACCATTGTTTGTTACATCCCTTGGTGATATGGGCATTGATCTTTTTTTATTTTTTCTGTATTGCTATTCCTGCTGAAGCCAATATTGCCTTTGTTCATTTCCTTTTTGTGTTGCTACAAAACCTACTTCTCCTTCTTCATCTCCCTGTGCTTGGCAACCACAGTATCCAGTGCTTGATGTGTTGTTGCACGTTTGTACAGGTGTTATAGATTTAATATTTTCAAATACAAACCATATACAGTATAGGCCTATACAGAGATTGACAATGGGAGAAAAAATGAAGGCGATAAAACTGCAGATAAAAATTGGTGTGATTTCTACACATTGTCTCACACAACGATGGGAAAATTGGGTATTCTCAGCCTCCACTGCCCGAAAACACACCGTTAGCAGCTTGCACCTAAACATTGCAGAGAATTCAAAAGATATGTGTTGGGGGCAGATGGAAAGCTAAAGAGAGTGTAATCCAGACATGTCTATTAGGCATGTTCTGGTAAAGGCTTTTGACTGATTTGTTTCAGAGCCTTAATTTATTTAACTCATTCAATAGCTTCAGGGGAGTTATTGCAGTGTCAGCTGGAGCTCCTTCACGTTTTGTGTTTGTAATGACTAAACAAAATTTTAAACATGCACTTCACATGTTCATACATACATTTTAAATTCCATGTATATGCGTTTGTATTCTGTAAACAACAAGGCTACAGACATTTTTGTCATATTGGCATCAGATTGAAAATTATAACTCAGTATCATCTTTGCAGAACAAGCATGAACTGCATCAACTAAATAGTGCAGTGTTTAGCATTCATCATGATAAAGTCCCCGGTTTGGCTTGTGAGCCTTTGTGTGCAGAGTTTGAATGTTCTCCCTGTGTGTGGGTCTTCTTTGGGTTCCGTGGTTTCCACCACGTGTTCAACAACAAGCATGTGAGGCTAGTTTGTATCTAATCAGTGAGCATAGGTGTGACGGTAGGTGGGTGTCTGTCTGTCCTTGTGTTAGCCTCGCGGTGGGTTTATGACCTTTGAGGGTGTTAACATCTTGCCTTTGCCCCTCGTCATCTGGAATCAGCTCCGTCTTTATCCATAGACAACGTTCACATGGCAACATTTCAAGTGAAAATTCATTATTTTTGCATTTTCGTTTCAGAAAACTTTACCGTTTACACGGCAGCATTTTGGGAACATCCGTTTACACAGCAACAACGGAAACACTGAAATTATGTCGTTTTTATGATGGTTTACTCTTTCAAGTGCATATGCAGAAGATCTGTATACTACAGCCATGTTGCGCTTGTGCCATAGCAGTGTTTCCTCCTTATATACACTTAGATGGAGTCTGTGCCTGTGTTTGAAAAGTTGAGTATCCACCAGTTTACAGATGGAGTGTTTTAGAAGAATTCTACTTTTGGAGCTGTTGTCAAAAAGTTGCATTTTCATTGGGTCCGAGCACCATTGTCATGTAAACAGAGATCCAAATGAAAAAAAGGAAAGCTTTGAGTTGACACTTGAAAAAGTTTCAGTGTAAACAGGCCCTGACCTGTTTCAAAGGTTTATTCATGGAAACAGTAGTCCTCACACACTTGACACAGTCTGAAATCTAAAGAACACAGAAATGTTTGGTGGGTATAACGTTTCACTAGTTTAACCAATTTATTTAATCTTTTGCTCTCTCTTTCTCAACAGAACTATAGACCAGACATGTGAGGACTATGCAACTGTGAAGAAAAAGAAAGTAAGGAGAACACAGACTGGAAACTAATAAGATTTCCCAAGACAAAATCAGCTCCTGTTAATCAGGTTTTTCTTTATCCATTTAGCTCTACAATGACACAGTCTTTCTCATTCTCACAACATTTCAGAAATTAGGTTTTTGCTGGAAGTCGAAAATAATCTCATTCCTTAAGTGCATGTAAACGCTGCGAGATTGAACCAGAGCCAGATCAGAGCGTCGCATTTTGTTAGCCTGACAGGAAGGTGCTGATTAAGACTGAGGCGTTAACAGGCTGTGAATCAGCCAGACAGTGTGGGTTTGCGTGTCTCAGTCGTTGGGGAGGGGGAAGTGTGTGTGATCACCTAATTCAGTTGTTCCCAAACTTTTTCTGTTGGGTCCCCCCAACTTTTGTTTGAAAGCATATTGGCGATGCTTCATCCTCTCCTTTGCATTTAGGCAGGAGCCCAGTCAGAAATATGTACATTATGCTTGCAGTGTCTAAGCATTTATTTTTTAATTGATTCATATCGTGCAATGGTGCTACACCACCCCCAAGGGGGTGCCCCCCCCACTTTGGGAACCACTGACCTAATCTATAGTGAACTCATGAGTGCTCTGTTTGTGCCTGAAAACACTTCCTCTACAAACTGCGCACACTGCTGATGAGATGTTTTCTGAAGGGCTTCTCCTCCAGCAGAGGTGGCACAAGCCTTTTTAGCGGCTACTTACAACCCTCCATCCCGTACAATACACACTCACACACAGAATCCAGGCAACCAACCTTTCTCCCTCCCTTTTTATTCAAAGCTTGATTTCTTTTCATCAAGTCTGTCTCTTCTCCTTTTCTCATCTCCACCTTTCTACTCTGCTGGATACTCCTTTGTGTCAAATCCAATCCCTCCTTTTCTCCCAGCTTCTACCTCTCTCTGCTCTTCTTCACATCTTTGTCTCCTTTCCATTATCCTCTCTCCTGCCTCTTTTCTCCTCCTCTTGTTCTATCTCTTTCACCACCAACTATCTCTCTCGCTCCCCCCTATTTTTGCCTCCTTTTCTCAATATCCTCAGTCCTCTTAAGTCTTCCCCTCGCTCTTTCTCTGTCCCCTATTCTCTGCCGTCTTTACAGCGCTCCTCTTCGCTTGCTCTCTTCTGCTTCTTCTCTTCTCCTCTGTGACCTCTCACCCTCTATTTTCTCCTTGCACTTCTCTCTCCCCCTTTCTCTTTTCGCAGCCCCTTTCTCCTTCACTCTGGGTGTTGGGTCTTTGTGGAGGCTCAGCCCCAGTGGGACATCTACAGGGAGAAAGAGCTCAAAAACAAACTGTGGAATCAATGAGGGAGGGGTAGAAATGGCAAAGGACTGAAAAGGGTGGAAAGGACAGAAAGAAGGATGGGCTGGGTTTGGGAGACAGCTCAAATGTCCATCCAGACATGGTGGCAGCTCCAGTGCTTTTGTGTGTTGTCTAGGAATAGTGATTTAAGCTTGACTTTGTCAATCTTGTCCTACCAATTAGCTTATATACCACACATCATACTATCACTGATTCTGATTCATATATAACTATATTCTAATGTAACTTTCTGTTTGGCAGCTATAAAAATTCATAAGGGTCTCAGATATTTGGTTCACATCAATATCCAACTTGAGACTAATGATTTACCCAAGTCAATTCAAGCTTCTTAGCTGTGACTGTGTCAATAGCTGACAGCTTAGAAATATTTGTGCCTTAAAAAAAATATACACAAAGTGAAAAGTTGTATACATACAATACATACATACATACATACACAAGTCAATTTAGAGTCACAGATTTCTGAATGATTTCATGGCACCATTCTAAACAAGTTTAGAATAAATCTAAGAAGCAGAGGACATAGGGTGTGCAATAAAGGTGAATAAAAAAAAAGTAAATTAGATTTCTCCTAAGTACAAGCACATTCAGTTGGTGATCTGTCCTGAACAGCCCCCTCATAAGGAATGTTCAGTCAAAAGAAAATGAAATCTCTGAAGGGTGTTGATTAACACCAGGGTGAAAAACAGAGAATCACGGACTTTTTATTTCTAGAGTAACTGGACCTGAATGAATGCACATTGAAGCAGTTTCGATTTGAATAGCAATTATAAAGTACTAGATCAATATTAAGTTCAAAACATAACTGAGCTTTAATCACCATTAAATTTTCATATTTGTTGCATGATTCCCCCTAATTTATTACAATTATCTCTCGAAGATAAAGTGTAAAATATAAACAAATATATGTAAATGGGTGCAAATACACTAAAAACATCTCCAAACTGTTTTCTATTTGACAATATAAATGTGTCATTACAGAGTGATGCTTTTGCAATATAAACCAGTATTTGTAAAATGTGTATTTGTGAAATAAGCAATCAGGTTTGTCTGGAATTTCAAGGAGGAGCATCTATTCAACAAATGTGCCAAGTCAAATATGGAGCTCAAGACCATTATGTTTATAGACAGCCAGCAGAAGACTTTAAAATAATAAACAGTTACCTTACACTTATATTGACAGTTCTCTTTGCCATCCTGCACTTGATTGCTTCATTGTGTCCCAAAAGTGTCCATGTCAGATGCCAGAAGGACCCCAACTGAAGTTTTACTCTGAACTCTAAACCTTTCACAAATGTGCTCAGGAAGCTTGTTTTGTAACTGCAATTTCATTAATTTACAGCAGACCTTTAATGAATGACATCATTGACCGAATTGGCTGAGATGGAAGGACTTGTATTTAGTACACTGAGTAAATTGTCATGGTAAATAATTGATTGATTGGGAGAATGTTTTGCAAAGATTAAAAAGGAGGAAGGAAGCTAAAGGTAAAAACTGAAATAAGAACATAAAACACCAAGTTGTTCTTTTTTAAACGTGGTGCAGCCATGTACTCAGCTCCTTTCACTCCAACAAAATGGACTCCACCAAATGAGGGATATATTTGAAATTGCAGACATTACTTCAAAGCTTCAGAAATCAGTCTGTCTCCTATCCTGTTCTTTTTTTCTTCCACTTCCCCACCAACAGTCTCTTTTCTGCCCATTTCTTTCTCTGTACGGGCTCATTGGGCCCTGATTGGAGTGTGTGTCCCTGTATGTGTGTATTTCTATGATGTCTATAATGGTGATATGGGATGACTTGAAGACCTGAAGTGTGTGTGTGCATATGTGTGTGTGTGTGTGTGTGTGTGTGTGTGTGTGTGTGTGTGTGTGTGTGGGTGCGTGCGTGCGTGCGTGCGTGTATGTGTGTGAGGAAATTATTTCGCACCCAGCAGACTTATGGTCTCATCAGCCACCATATTGCCCAAATGGCTTGTGTGAGTTGCACATTGTTCATCTAGTGTACTGTGCCTTTGTGTGTGTGAGTGTGCACCTTGTGCATGTGTGTGTGTGTTTGTGTGCGTGTGTATGTGTGCAGAGAAGAAGTCACATTAGTAGTTATGACGGTTGCTTGAATGCATCCTTCTGTTTGGATGTGAGTGATTTTTTTGTGCATGCTCGCGTGCGTGCACGTGCACGTGCACATGTGTGTGTGGTTGTCCTCATTTGGCTGATCAAACAGGAATAAGTGAATTGAGAGAATCAACAAGCAGTTCTTTGACAGAAGACAAATATTGAAGATTAGCATTGCAGAGCACACCAAGAAAAGCTGAATTGTTTGTGTGTGTGTGTGTGTGTGTGTGTGTGTGTGTGCTTGCGTGCGTGTGTGCGTGTGTGCATTAAATGCACCTGATTGGATTGTGAAGATGAAAACTTGAGTTTGCTTCTCACGCCCCCAATTATTTTAAATATATGCAGAGAGGAGAGCCTGATCGGCCCATTTGCTTCATCCAAACATTAACGAAGAGAGAGCGAAACTGAGACGGACAGAGGAAAAGAGAGAGAGAGGAAGCTGATATGTTTTTTGTTTTTTTGTTTTTTTGGGGGTGGGGGGGGGTGCTGCAACATGTAGAAGAAACTTTGTTTGTTTGCCCGGCAGCAGAGAATACATGTGAGGTGTTGGGTAGAATATAATTAAAGTGCAGTACAAACCAAGACTGTGTCGCCTTTATGTGCTTGTGGTCACACACATGTCGAACTACCATAATATTGACATTATCAGCAACATCTGTGCAATGACTACAGATGAGTACATAATAAATGTCTGCTAATCAGGTTACTCAAATTCTCAAAAGCGCACCAAAGATACCCCTTCTCTGATTGTTATGCTACATATGTGTTTGTAGGATTTTACCTCTAATCATGCAAGACTTTTAGATTTTTTTTTTGTTTCTTGCTTAAAAGTGGTTATTTTTAAATCTGTGTGATCTGTTTGTATGCCCGGATTAAACATGTGACTCAATATTGCTCTTAGTATTTGGTAATTAATATCGGTTGTTGTTAGTTGTATATCTCTTATATACTCTTGTAGCTCTTATGGATATCTAGAAATATCTGCTGAGTATGACATACCCTCTGCAGCTGCTGCAGCACTTTGCTAATGATAAGCTGCATATATACTGTATGTGTGGATGTGAGTGTGTACCTGTTGATCCTTTGGGAAGTTCGGTTCCAAAAGAAAATATTTTTAATAATATAAGATGAACAATAAAAAGGAATAATATAAGATGAACCTTAACACAAGATACAGGATATGCTGTAGATATAGGCTATTATTAATGGTACAAAAATACATTTTTCTTAAATTCAGGATGAATACGATACAGTCGGGTAGTGACAAGGTCGCTTTATCTGTACACAGCATCTTTGGATGATGCTAATGCTTCAAACTGATTGAAAAGAGAAACAGCTGCTCTAAAGCTCTTCAGCTGAATTCACCTGCAACACAAGTGAAGACTAACAACTCCACTGAAACCTCCACTCTGGAACTGCCAGGAAAAGCAACCAGCTGCTGTTTTAAAGCCACACACAGTGGCATTACAGGTACAAACTTTATTTTTGCACTATGTTCTGTTACCTTTTACCATCAGTTGAATGCACAAGTCAAGTTGTTCCTCACAGCTTCATTTTTTATCTAAGATCTTAGTTTGCATTAAGCATAAACCTTGATTAATGTATGGCATGCCTATAGAATGAACTCTTTTTTTCATAATTTCTTCAAACCCAAATTACTGGAACATGGTTTGCATCATCATCTCTGACTGATATTCCAAATGTGCTCCGTTCACGAAAAGACTGCAGTGCAGGTGTAACAATGTGATCACACCTTTGTCTTTGGAGTCCCAAATAAGGAAAAGAAAAGAGACCATCAAGTGTATTTTTACAGTAAAAGCTTGCAGATGGAAAACACCACATCTGAATATCTGTCTTTCAGACTGGGGAATTAAATTTTCATTACACATTAGGCAAAGGAGCGCCTTAAAAAAGAGCACAAGGCAGCATTTGTAGTAAATGCGGCATTACAAGCAGCCACTATTCATCACAGGAAAGAAGAGGAAGAGGTATAAAGGCACTTAGTTCAGTTGTTATTTTTACTAAGGGGTAATGTGGAGAATCTCCCTCCACCGCAGGGAGGAAAAACTCAAAAGAGAAACCTAAAAATACAACAAAGAAAGACGAGCAGTGGCTCTGTGTACACTGTTTTAGTTTGTTTGTTTTAAATCTTTTTTAACTGTGGGTCAGGGTGAGCCTGGATCTCTACCAGTATGTGGGCGGATGGCAGAGGAAATGAGCCAGACAGGTCACACATAACTATCACAGTGGTAACACATGATAAACACAGACAAATCTAATTGGCATCTGCGAGAGATTCCAGCCCAGCTCACTCAAGGTCTGACAATAGCAGCATCAAGCAAATATACGGACATGACAAATACGTTCAACTGGAGAAAGAAGAAAACCAGTGAGGAAGAGGAGAGAGGCGAGGAAGGATGCTACGATAGCAAACATGAAGCAGTGACGAGGACAGCTAAGAGCTCAGAAGACAGAGGCCAGTGAAAAGCAGAGCTATTTAAAACGCAGCGAAGGGAGACGAGGACCAACTCAACAAGCACTTACCTACAGGTCACATCCTGTTAATGGAAAAGATGGAGTGATGGATAGATGAAAGTAAAGATGGGGAGTGGAGGAGGAAATGGGTCAGAGGTCAAGAGATAGTAAAGATAGCACCTCTCCCAACCCAAAAAAAAAATTGGAGAAGGGGAAGAGAGGGAACTACCTCACACTCAGAACATTTACACATACTTCAGTAATTAGGTTCAAGTTAAAGTGAGGCGACATTTCAATTACAGCATGCAAATGTATTTGAATCTCTCTAGAATACTTTGTTTGCACCATGACAATAATCACAATCATCTTGTGATTAAAGTTGGTTAAATTAATTTTATTTTTATTCAGTCTGATCTCAATCTGACCTCATTTGTGAAGGACCAATAACAAAGATCTATCACCTATAAATGACAGCAACTATAAATCCTTTACATTTTCTCAGTCTACAATCTGAAATTGTTCATATTTAAAGCTCTTGTTACAAAGCTACATTAAGTGTTGCAAAATTGCTACTTCCCATGGCAAAAGGTTCACCCACTCACCAAAGAGAATTGATGTTAATGTCATTTCTCCAGCAGAATTCAACGGAACTGTCATTGCAGCATTTTTTGTCTCTTGAGTTCCAATTGCTGCTGTTGCCTGAAGTCTACTTGTCTAAACACTGACACTCTCTTTACTGGTAATTGTTTTGTAGACCATCTTTACACTGGGAAATGTAATTTTATGGGTCAGAGTCAACACTTGGACGAGCCGGTTGTGGTACGCTGAAAATATTTGACAACTAATGACTTATAGCAATCACGTCAGTACCACTGAAGATTTTGTTATTTATTGACACTGATGAGAGAATCTCAAACTCATGGTAAAACAACAGGATGATTTTCACTGAATCTCATCCACTTGTCTAACCCTCCATTCATCTTCTATACACACTACATCCAGGCTAGTGTGGCAGATTTATTGCATCAAATCTTGTCTTTTGAATAGAGAAAAACAGAGCAGGTACAGCACTGTACCACCTGTATCACAAAGGTCACCGAGGTACAGAGGTAGGATAAATAAGTTATTACACCTGAACTACGGTAATGAAAACCGTTTGTCATCATGGTTATTCTCCGTGTTGAATTATCCAAGCTGTTGCAGGTCTCCAGAAAAAGCTTCATTTTTAGGTTTCAACACTCAGGCAGACATTTGTGAATCTACCATGATCATACATGATCCTTCATGAGTCATTTCAGCAACTCCTTTTAGGCTGTTGTCACAATTTCCCTGAAATAGGACCAAATCTTAAAGAACTACATGTTGAAATGTATATTGTGTTGTGTTTTAACCTTCAAAGAATGAACAGTAATGTTTGTCTGATTCCAATTGGTGAGGTGTATGAACCAAAACCCCACAAAAAGATTCTGGGGTAGCTCCGCATAGTTTGTGCTATCACATTAAATTAAATGACTTTTCTTGCTGCAATTAAATCAAAATCTTCTGGATAAAAGTTCATCTACCCACTCCTTCCTTCTCTGAATGAACTCCCAGCATCCCACATTACATCACATTATAATGTTCACATATCCTGTTATGCCAACTAGAAAGGCACCAAAAACAAAATAAAAAGGCATGTCGGTACAAAGGAAAACATGAAAAATCCACACGGAAAACTGGAATTGCAGCCGGGTCTTCTTACTATGACATGGCAGTCCAAAATGGTTTGTGACACACAAAATCAAGGTGCAGTTCACGAGGACGGATCAGAAGTGATTGCTTCCCTTCATGCACTACATCTTCTCCTCAATTATTATGTCATTATTATGATAGTTTTACAATCTACTTTAAACATCTCCAGGTCCTGTGAAAGTGTTGATATACTAATGGGCCCTGGGCCACTTTGTACTGGGAAAATTGGGCACCCATGGTCAGAAGTTTGAGAACCCCAGTTCTGGAGAACTTTCTAAAACAAATTCCCAGATATGTATTTTACCGAGCACAACTTTTGTCTCCACAGGAATACCTTTTACACATTTGTCACATTGCTCTCGTTCCTCCTACATACAGCACTTGCCACAAGTTCACAGCCAGTCTCCAGTGCTGATTAAAACTATTCTTGGAAACACAAGACTTTACATGCATGCATGAGTGAGAAAACAACAGGGATGTTTAAAGGATCTGCATGTAATCCCTCATCATAATAGATAATGAAGTGCAAACTGAATGTGTAAGACAAAAGCTTGTTCCTGTAGGATTTTAGAGGTCACTCGTTGGACTATGTCTACACTTCAAGGGCGACCGAGGGAACGCGGCCTGCCAGCATGGGGGGGGGGGTTTCACATTATATGGTCAAAGGTGCCAAAGCAAGTATGTCAGGGTGTGCTTAGCACCTCTGGTGTGATCACTCTGTCATTGCAGTTCATTTTTCAATGTGTGAAAACTTCCAAATGAACTCTGCAACAGTTCAGCTGAAGTCTGGATGCAGGTCAAATCAGAGATGTCCAAACCAACTTAACACCGAACGTGAGTGTGTTTGAATTCTTCTCTTCTTGTATCAAATCTTATATAAAATTCATGATTCTGTTTTGACTCTTTCACAGCAATCATGAATATTTAGCTGGAGCAACTAGCACTATAGTAGTTCCATGAATGCGTTTAACCGAGCAAACAGCATTGATGTGGATCGTATGAAGTCGCTTTTGATGTGTTTTTGTTTATTCCACTCAATATATAGCTCATCTGCAAGATGATACAGTATGGCAGAAAACATTTTTACTTTGTGTTTGTCATACAGTACGAACAGCTACAAAGGGCATTCTGTACTTTAATCTTCATTTTTCAATGTATTTCTCGTACTAAAGTGATAAAACAAAACAGGCCTGATTTATTAAGATCATTTCTAAAGCGTGCTAAAATGCATGCTCATGCAAATAAAATGCGTTCACTTTGATTGGTTTTTGGCATGTGATGAACTAAGAATAACACCACACGTGTCACTATGCCTAAACAGGAGAACAAGTCAAAGCTTGAAACATGCAAAAAAAAGACTTTGAGTTTTAAGGTCGTCTTGGATCCTTCTCACTTTTGAGATGTGACTGTTAACACAACGTCACTGTGCAAAATCCTGGCACACAAATGCTTGAAAATAGAAAAATTAAAAAGGTGGGATAATTCCGTGATTTACGCACTGTCTGCAACATTTCGCAATTTAGCTGATGTAACAAAACATAATGACTGTGATGGAGTTGTTATAGTTGTGTTGTTATAGACAGTTTGGGTTGTTATAGACACCGGATGAAAAAAGACAAATACATAGGCTATCCAACATATCTATGTGTCACAAATTATGGTTGCACCTTCAACATACATTTTTACCAACTGCAGCTCGGTTGGTAGACCAGTCGTCTCCCAAACGAAAGGTTGCAGGTTTAATTCCCATTCGAACCTGAAACCTTTCCCAATGGATGAATTAGGCACCTTGCATGGCAGTTGCTTCCATTGGTGTGTAAATGGGTGAATGTGACAAATGATGTAATGTACATTGGGACTGCTCAAGCACTTGAAAGGCACTATGTAAATTAAATCCATTTGCTATTTTAGTCAAATGGAAGAAATGCAACTACTCAGAAGAACAGGGAGAACATGCAAACTTCAGACAGAAAGGCTTCAAGCCCTGAACCGAATTGAATCCTTTATTGTCAAATCTGCTGTACATACAAGACGCACAATGGAGTCGAAATTTTGTCTCACTTGCCCTTTTATGGTGTAGACCACAATCATCCCAAATAAAAAAAACTGAGAATATATAGACAAGAAAAAGACTGCAACAAGAACTTATCTATAGAAGCTAAAAAAAAACCAGAAATTTGCAATCTACAATACGCTGCAATAACGCTGTAATTGTGCGAGTGCCAACTACTACACGACCATGTGACCATACATAGAAAATACTGATCCCAAGTCCATCCATCCATCTTCTACCCCGCTTATTCTACTCAATGTCGCTGGGCATAGGAACCAATCCCAGCATACTATGAGTGACGGCAGGATACACCCTGGACAGGTCAACGGTCTATCATAGTGAAAACACACAGACAACCACACACACTCAGGGACAATTTAGCAGCACCAATCAACAACACCTGCATGTTATTGGACTGTGGGAGGAAACAGGAGTACCTGGACAAATCACGCACACACGGGGAGAACATGCAAATTTCACACAGAAAGGCCCCAGGCCATACTTGAACTGACACATGCTCACTGTGAGGCAACAGTGCTCACCGCTGTGCCACTGTCTGACCCCTGATCCAAATGGATGGTTTGCATTTAAAACCATTGTTTCAACTTCGTTGAAAATCTCAATTTAGGCTAATATGCAATAAGTACAATGTCAAACGAAACAAGTACCACTAATTCTATTCAAAAAAATCCAATTATTTTCTTGGTTGATATCAAAGTCGACAAATAACATCCAAACAGGGAAAAGCATGGGCATCAAAGTGTGGCTGTCACAAAATTTAATCCAAATGTTGCTGTGGCGCTGCCATCGGGGTTTTTGTGTTCAAGCAAAACCGTGTTCAAGCAGTCCATTAGCAGGGTGAGTCACTGCGGCGTCCTGGTCGCAGCCTCCTTTCCTTCTCCCCTTCCCTATGAAAAATCACCGGCGTGATATGGTAGGAAGGCTGACAGCTGTGTAAAGCAGCACACACTTACACCTGCCCAGTCACATTACAAATGTGATTATTCCCAGAAACACAAACAGCAATGCTCACTGTAAAAGCACTCTGCATCCACCCTGCATTTGTACCATAGTCCTTGTAGACGTCCCCTATCCGCGCCCCGGATTACCTGTTTCGTCACCCTGTCTATTTTAAACAAAGTTCGACACCTGAAGCAACATTTTGTTAGTTTGTTTTTTTGCCATCTAACAGTTGAAAACAGTTGGAAGCATCAGCTTCCCTTTCAAGCGGATGTAAACTTTTGAAGTGACCTACCACTGTTGTATCGAAAAAGTAAGCTGCAGCTGCAGAGAGAGTTTAACAGATTTTTCATCTCATAATAACAGCAACACAAAAGGTCATTCATTGGCGTTTTGGTGTTATGCAGACAAAAATCAATAGCTGTTGTCTGCCTCCAAGAATCTTTTTTTGGAGGAGTCTTCTTTGCATGTCGTGTTGCAGACTTCTCGCTCTTCTGTGTGCTAGTCTATCCATCTTTGCTGGTTTCCCCCTCATGTGACATTGCTCGGCTTAGTTCTTTATGTACTTTACTGTAAACGG
>OMNM01034387.1:0-13252 GCA_900302745.1 Parablennius parvicornis | reverse complement strand
TATCTAAAGTGACTAAGCGACTGAATAAAAGTCAAAACAGTGTCGAGTTTCAGTGTTTTAATGACTTACGAAACAGTGGAGAATTACTGCCGCTAGATGTCGCTGTTAGATGAACTGTGTGCACTAATGAGCACTTTCCACATATTTAACTTTTACCCAGAAACAGGCTTTTTCATGTGGCAGTGTGAACCTTCTCAAGAAGACTTAAGCTCAATCAGCCACACATGGCCTGTCTCATATGAATCGTAACATTTCATTGATTCCTGTATACCTTCTTAAGTTTTTCACATCGATTACTTTAATGGATGTTTGGGATCATTAGACAATCAATAAAGAGTATATTTCTTTCCATGGCAGTGAGATGCTGGAGAAAGCAATAATGTAATAAAGATAATAACCTCATAACTTGCCAATAAAGTAATAAAATAGTGAAATATATTTTGACAACCACTCACAGAGGGTTGCATGTATATATCCTCAATGAATGAGTATAATGAATACCATCCACTATACATATTTAATTTTCCAAAAAAGAATTTTCTTTCCAATAAATGCAGTCCCAGGTCTTATTACAATATTGGCTGCAGTTATCACATTATTTTGAATGCTACTCCTTAAAGTAATAACTTGCTGGCAACATATTATCCTGATAATAGCTCTAGTATTCTATTTCCCTTTTTTTTATAACTGGTTTTTATTACATTTAAAATGGACAAAAGTGTTATCATTATTAGCAGGTATTAAATTATACGAAAAATATTACATTATTGGTTTATATAGATGTTCTTAAAATTAAATAAAGGTATTTCATATGAAATCTTGTGGAGTTCCAGTAAAGGCAGAGTTTATCATTTCTACCAGTGAAAATTACAATAAACAAAAATGTTAATGAAAAAAAATCATGCTAGGAAAAGGCCTCACCCTGAACCCCTGATTGTTCCTACAACTGCATCTAAACCTTAAAGCTCCCTACAGCACCCTCATGGGAGGCCTGCTGCACACTTTGCAAACATTGAAGAGAAATTAGAGTTCACATCCTCAAGTAACAAGTCTCTGATTCAGATCTGGGGTACATTGGGGATATTTTCTGTGAGAGTTTTACATGTACTCTCTGTTTTTTTCTGTTTGTTGTTGTGATTTGCACACTCCATAGCAGGAAGACTCAGATTCGGGTAAAGAGTTTGCATGTTCTCTTTGTGGATGGGATACTTTGTTTTCTACCAGTTTACAGGCCCACATGGTGACTCTAAATTATCAGTAGTTATCAATGTGTGTTAGGGCTTCTGCAAATTAAACCGGCTCCCTGTTTTCTGATAATATCTCATGTTGTTTGGTGGAATTATTGACCCATAGTAAAGAGAAAACCAGTGGAAAATTTGAATGATTGAATAATATTTAGTACTCTTGATTCTCAGAATGATGTAGTGCTGTTTATCTCTCATTCTGCAACTTTTTTGAGTTTGTAGCTTTTGATTTATTGTGCAATGTATTGTATTTATTATGTATTCTCGTGCATCTATTGCACTCAGTTTAATAAAAGACAAAAAAAAAGCGATCCCTTGTACAAATCCAGCAATGCTTCAAACATCTGAAATAGCAGCAAGATGTACATTATCAGGATGATTGAGGTACATTTTCCAGAGGAAAAAGGATTAAAGAGCAAAAATGGCTTTTATTCCATTATTTCTGAAAGTTTCTTGTTTTGTTTGTTTATTTAACACGATTATGCTCTCTCTGTGAAATCTCTTTTGTCTGTGAAATGGCTTTTCAAAAAAATTGCTGACTCAATATTAGATGGGTTCAATCATGGTCAAATGAATAAATTTCTGTCACTACCTAAAAACAATTCACACAGCACAGATTGTGACAGTAAACAGTATTTAACATTCCAGTATGTCTCAATGTTCATCTTACAATTGTTTGTTTTCAGATATCTGCGCTGTCTTCCTCAGGACTTTTCCTTCTCTAAAATTACATAATTCTGGATTTTGTCTGCCAAAATGTGTCCCATTCCTTTTCGCTTATGTCAGAGTTGAGACATCAGGCTCAGACTGTATAATTTCACACTCCAGCCAGTCAAAAAGCTCCCTGAGTAAATACAAATGGGGTGGATTAAACATAAGCTCCTGAGCAGTTCTTCAGCAACTTCAGTATCCTGGAATATTGGTTTTCTTCCCCCAGAATCGCTGAAATATATATGCTCGTTTGTAAACTAGAAATTACAGGAAAACATGTTATTAGAGCACAGAAAGGGGTTTTGGAAAAATGAGCGAGTTGCATGCAAACTGTGCCGTGCTCCATACATGTCATATCCCATCTCCTTTATTCAGGAGGACTTCATTTGGAGAGAGAGTTTCTTAGCAAATGAAGTGTTTAAGTGTTGAAGTGTCTCAAAGGTTGGGCAACAAAAGGTATATTGCACCCAAAAAAAAAATTGAATATAGAAAATGTTTTCTTCTTTAAAAAAAAAGCTAGGGCACATACTATTACAACAAAGATTCAATAATTTTACTAATTCGGGAAATAGTGTCAGGAACCCTGAATTAGACGTCATTGAACTTGGATTAGTCATGAAACAAGGTTTAGCATAAAAACACAGTTTTTGTTGATTTGGGGCAATTCAGGTCTATTGATACTGGTAGAGTGACTAGATTTATTCCACCCGTATAGCAACACAAAGATTGTCATAAGGTTGAGATTAATTTGATTTCGGTGACTAAGTCATTAAATATTTCATCGCAGTACCTTGTTTTCGGTTTTGCACTTTGTTGACGGTCCCTTAGCTGAGCGGCTGAATCAACACAGAACTCTATCAAACTGATGAAACCCGCCGGAAGACTGCTTGTAATTGAGTGGGGAAAGGTCGTATTCTGTTGTCTACACTAGAAAACTGCATGAAATTCGTCGTTTACAGTTTAGTTGGGTTCCGTTTGGGTGTTTTTGTTCCGGGGTGTGTGAATCTGCAGATTTCTGAGCAGCTTCACCAAACTGACTCATTTTTTCCGACGCCTGAAGGCACCGGAGGAGAAAACACAGATCTGCTCAGTTCCTTTGTCAGGTAAAATAACTCTCTACATAATGCATAAACTCCATCGAATAACATATTTACTGCTTGTATATGTTCATTTGATTGTTTTTGATCGAGGTCCAGAGGTATGTTGCTTCTTTTTTTTTTTTTTTTAAAACGCAGAAAACCAGAACAGTTCTCACAGTTTCTGTAAAAGTCCATTATAACTATCAGAAATACAGTCTAGATTGTTATTATATTTCTCAAACGTGTCGTTACATATATATAGTTCATAGTTTGATGTGTTTGATGAAGAAATATATGGCGGATTTCAGTCTTCTGACCTTTGAAGTTTTGTTTTAAGTAAAATTACTATTGTATGACAACAAAAAGTCTCACATTTTCTTTACTTGTGTATTTATCAGTATTTAGTAAACTCATAGCATTTAAAAAACAATCATGGCTGCCTGATTTTATAATCTTATAAGAAGAAGCCGTTCACCTACAAGGTTGAGAACATACAGATACTCTTATCATTGTTATGCTGCCACCTTGTTGAGTTTGATCTTTGGTGTTTCAGCTGGTTTGGAGATGCTCCAGGGTTCCGTGAGCAGAGCCGGGCTCTGCCTCTCCTACTGCCTCCTGTTCAACATCTGCTTCTCGACTAGAGATGTGGGTTCTGCAGGTCCTCTTCCTACTCACACCCCTCAACAGGAGTCAGGACAACCAGACCTGGAGGACTGGGAGTGGGGGTCTGGATCATCCCTTATGCACCTGCTCCAAAATTTTCCTGCAGACAGCCCCTTTGTGGCGGAGTCCCAAGGAAAACCCGTCAACTGCACCCAGCGTTTCTGGCTGCCACCATCCTCCCCAATCTGCTGGGAGAACATAGCCGGGCCCAGAGAGTTCGCCCAGTCCCGGCTGCTGGTTCTGCAGAACAGGGCGGCGCTGCAGGCTGTGTCCACCTCCAGCGGGGTGGAGGAGTCGGGGGTCTCCTACGACCACCTCGCCAGAGAGGAGATGGAGGGAATCCGTTCAGACCACCAGGACATGACAGAGACCATGCAGAACATGGAGACGGTGTTTGTTTCACTGAGCGAGAAGAGGAAAGAGGGGAAGGAGGAGGGAGTGCTCACAAGGTAAACAATGGGAATTTGTTTATTTCTATTTACTTACTGGGCTTAAGGGCAAGATGAGCTAAAGACTATTTGGGTTGGAAGGAAAGTGATATCTTATGTTGCTCTACTACAAGGAAATAAAGCTTCTGGACAGGTGAGAAAATGTTCTAATAATCTTTGATGACAAGCCACAAAAAATAAACTTAAATCTATGATCAATAGCTCGGTGGATGTTGGTAAGAAGAATTTACTATAGTAATATATTAGTGTCTTAAATGTTCAGAATGAGTGTGATTTATATGATCTGAATAACTTTGTACAAGAATAACTCAGTCCATCATACATGATTGACAAAAGAACTGCATAAAATATGACACTTATGTCAAATGAGCGCGTTTATGTACTTTAGGATCTTTGACAGCTACAAACGCAACATGTGATCTGGCATCTTATACAATAGTCGTATGACACTAATGCATTTATGGATACTTATTTCTTCATCTATTAAAAAAAACACAAAAGCAAGTGAGAATAAAAAGATTAAGATAAAAAGAATATGCATGCAGTTATCTTGATGCTGCCTCAAATGTTGGATTCTTTATTTTTGTCTTGATTGGATTAGTTAAATGTGATAATACATGCAAACTTGTGCTGTTAAGTCTACAATTAGTTTAAATTGTGGTGCACTGACTGAACAAATGTAGATATTATGAGGATTCATTCCCAAACTTGTTCTGTAACAATAAACTGGTAGGAACTATATCAGTGGCTTCACTTGATTTATGTTTCAGGATATTTAATCAGGCCTCGCAGCAGTGTCCGGGTCTTTTCCTGCTTTTCGGTTGTGAAAATAAGATTTGAAAAAAACATTTAAAAAAAATACAAGACAAAATGGAAAACTACCAAACTGTGACTAATAACCAAGAGACGACATAGTGGAAACACTCTCTGAACAAAATGAATCATTTCATCACTTTTTTTTTCTTTTTTTTTTTAAATCCTGTTCAGTATGAAGAAGTATTTTGCCAGCACACGGGACGCCATAGACAGCAGAGCGGACCTGGTCAACCACCTGGAGAAGCAGTTCTCTTCTTTAGAAAATACTCTTCTCAACATTCAGTTTCGACTCGGCAAACTAATCCAGCAGTGACGGCATGTTGGGGGCGACGCCCACTCTTCGCCGCAGCGGTATTTTAATAACATGAATGTCTTGTTTTACTGTGTAACCTGCTCATGCATGCTCAGGATCAGCGTAGTTTGTATTATGAGGACAAAACACTTGAAATGCACCTTATTATCACATTATCACACATACGGAAGTCAACACGTAGAAGTGCTTGAACAAACTTCACGTCGTCAGTGGGCTTTGACCGAACACATGGCTGTTACATTTGACTTCGTTTGTAAACAGGCACCGTGTGGAGCGTTCACTGCCACGTTAAACATCTTGTAAAACCGCAGGACACTTGTGAAAGTCAGAGCAGACTGAGCGAGTTCACACAATGCATTTTCACATCAAGTCTCTTCCCAGATTGTTTTCTAATAAACATTCAATACAAAGTGTATATCATACGGAATGAGTCTTTATTTTAATATCAAATCTAAATCACAATTCAAAGTATACAAAGATGTTGTTCCAGTTGATGAACTGTTATACTGGGGTTTTTTTTTTAATTCATGTTAAATATTCACATCACTTAGACTGAGTGTGATGATTTGTACTTATCAATGATAATCTTCTCACAGCTCATGACCACATTGTTTCAGAAACAAAACTGACCGTATCACGTATAATTCAGCGTCTGTAACAGCGTGTTGACCTTTGAAATCAGTCGTGGAAAATGTTGCTTCACTCAATCAGATTTTAAAGGCGATAGAGTGGAGACAGCTGTGCTCCAGCTGTGTGGAATGGATTTCCACGTCTTGGTCGTTCAGACGGACTCGTCCAAGTCTGCAAGCTGTTAGGAGGAAATGACTTCCCCTGGATTTTGGTACATACAAAACAAGCAACATTCAAAACTTTGCAACCAGAAACTTAAAGACAGCCAAGGTACAGAAGCCAGTATGAGCTTATTCTAAACTTGAACTGTCAGGAAGAAGACACTAATTGGAATTAGTCTAAGCCTGTTTTTTTCACCCAGTGACAGCAGTAGGTAATCATCAATAATATAAGGGGCAACGTCTATATTCGTCTAAGATTCTCAGTGCTGCCACATTTAATCTATTTCTCTGAGTCTTCACCTCAATCCTGTCAGGAGTTTTACTTTCAGTTGCACGTCCTCCGACTCCATTTAACTCAAAACAGCTGAAACCCGCCAGTGTGTTCGACGACGCAGAGAAAATTTGAAGCGTCTCTTTCTGGGAGTCACTTTGCTCCTAATGACAGGCGGGACACGTACAAGTGGTGACGTCTGTCCAGACAAAGAGGTTAAACATTATTTCTTAAAAATCGGCATCCTCTTCTTGCATTTCTTCCAAAGACTTGAGGTAATCTCGAGCCAAGATCTTCTTAGGCAGAATATCTGGAAGGCCAAAATAAATAAATTAGACCCAGTTACAATCATGCAATCAAGAGTAAATCTGAAATGTTCTTCTACAAATTCCATGTATGGTGGTCATTTTTTTTCAACTGCTCCACTTTTGAAGGGCTCAGCACAGCAAATAGGGACCACCAGGTGGCAGACTGCACTTTTTTTACAACTACTTTATGATTTAACTTAACTTAGGCATAATTTCTTCCTCCCAATAAAAACATTTTTTTCTCAAATAAATTCAACCTACACTGGAAAAAAATGAAGATATAGACTGTATAAATCAGGATACTGTTGCAAAACATTCTGTTCATACAATTTATAATACCTACAACTAATGTACTGTAAAACAAAGCTATTAATAACAACACATTATGAGAAAATGTGATCTGCTCATTTGAATTAACAGTAGATTTGGAAGTTCTGTGATGCATAAAGACGTAGTGTTGCAAGATCTATATCGATCTACAAAGAAGTTTCGGGCAACCTGCACTTCTGGAGCCACCATGTGGCTCTTTGGCCCTTTTTTATAGGCAACCTGGGGCATTCGGTAAATTATATATTAAAATATCATCTCATTTTCACTTTATTTATAAAGCTGAAGGGATAAAAAGGCTTTAGAGTAAAAGTAAAAATAATTGGGGAAAATAGGTGAAATCACAAGACATGAAAAAACGTATTTTAAAACTACTAGAAATGGACAAAAAAAAACTAAAGCAAAATTGCTTGGAAAAGAGATACAGTGGTTACAAGTTTATCAAATGTAACTATAGACAAAGCAAAGTAAAAAAGTATTTTCTGTGTTTTGGTTATTTTCATCCTTTTTGTGCTTATATGACTCACCGTTAAGCCTTGGAAATGTAACCCACGTATTTCTATTGAAAATTACTTATTCAATATTTATCCTGTCTTATTTGATATCAGCTTTCTCTCTATTCGTTCGCTGTGGAGCAATGATTAAAAAAAGACATTTCCCTCTGAGATTAATGAAGTATTTCTATTCTATTCTGTCATGAAATGTCAAAATTGATCAAAAACAGGAAAAGAAGGGCGAAAGAGCTGAAAGTGTAATGAAACATTTACCATCCTAAATGGTAATTGAAAAAGCGGTTTACTAATGAAGCTCTGACCTGTGAGAAAGTGGAAGGTCTCGGTTTCCTCCGCCGCACTAGCCAGATCACTGTAAGACAGCGAGTTGGTCTCCTTCCCGGAGCCGGTGTTAAACGAGGACCGAGCCAGATGCTGAACGAAGAGCTCCTGAAACCAGAACAGAGGGCCCCCGTGAACTCATTAACCTCCCAGTTACAGTGAAGCCAGGAGCGAAGCAAAACAACTGTTATATCGCGCCTGCAGACCGCGTTAGCATCGCAGTAGCTTACTGTAGCTTTGGTAGTGAGGAACAGAGCGTCCTGGTTGATACTGGAAACGTCCGGGGAGCTTTTCATTATCAGCCTCACTCTGGATATCGGCAGAGAAATGCCCTTCTTGTGACTCGACGTCTGTTGGCCTTTTTGAGTATTGTTTTGAGACATTTCGAGGAGGCTAGGCAGCAGTCCAACAGGCGGCACTTTATTGTTTTGAATGGTGACGCATGGCTCTCTTCTTCATGCGAGGTGAGGACGTGTTGGCGGCTTTTCTAACGAATTACCTGCCCCTGCTGGAGCGGAGACGCCACTGCCGAACTCAAACAACCACAGTTGAAACAAAGTGCTGCACGTAAATAGACATGACAACATAAAACATGAAACATTAAAAAAAAAAATGAAAACGCTGTAAAAATGTTTTTTTTTATATTCCTTTAGATCAACCATGTGAAATACTTTCCCTCTGGAATTAATAAAGTATTTTTCTTTTGTATTTTAATTATTCTGCGCCATCTCTTTTTAATAATGTCCTCCAGGCCTGTGGTGGCGCTAGACTCCGGCGATCATCCGGATCAAACCATAGAAGAAGATTTGCTCGTCGCCAGCGCAGAAGAAGAAAAGTGACATTAGAAACGCTCCGAAATAAACAAGACGGACAGCGCATTAATACTGTGTTATCCGCATTAGATAAATGTCACATCTGGCCCAGTGAAGTCTCTGTCCTGCAGAGAGGAAGCGTCAGTGTGCGTGTTGGCGTCGCCGCAGCAGTTTTTTCATTGATGGTCGGCGGGGCGGACCGAGCGGCTCCTTCTCATTGTTGCGCTGCCGGACTCGTCTCTTCACACACGCTCCAGGATGCCGCTCGGTTTGAAACCGTGCTGCGCCATCTGCAAGACCAACTCCTCGTCAATGTGGAAGAAAGGAAACCAGGGGGAGATCCTGTGCAATAATTGCACGGGAAAGAGCCCCAGCGGTGCGGTATCGGGACCCTCCATGTCCTCCAGCATACAACCCAGCAATGGCGGGGGGAAACAGGTCAGTGAAGGAGAGCGTTTCTCTGCCAGGCGGGTGGAAACCAAGAATCATTGCAACTAAGAAATATTTCTCAGTAATTGTACGTTTTGGTATTTTTTGTCATATGCCACTACTGATTACACCATGTAATCTAGGGATAGTTTTACAGAATCTCCCCGTGTGGGGTGTCAATAAAGGCTCATTTTATATTCTATTTTATTATGCAAGTCGCTTTTATCTGTCCTTTTCATTCAAATATTTTTTTTGAAACATTTTGGTATTTTTCCTTTTACTATAGGTTTATATTATAGTACGGAGTTTGAATTGGAAGTTGGGGGATTGCTCTCCCAGTTGTGCATGGTAGATTTAACTTGATTACATCTTCAACCGGAATTCTATGGATTTTCTACATTGTTTCAACAGCTACACGTATGGCTTTGCATTATGGCCTATTTTTTCACGTCAATCTGTCTCCATTATGTTAATTTGAATCGTGTTTTAAACATGTATCACGATATAATAATCCATCCATCCAACTGTCTTCTCTACCGTCTTATCCTGTTCAGGGTCACGCAGAAGCCAATCCCAGTTTACTATGAGCAAAGGCAGGATACACCCTGGACAGGTCACTAGTCTATCACAGGACAAACAAAAAGAAAGACAACCACATACTCATATTCACACCTAGATGCAGTTTAGAGTAATTAATTAACCTCACGTATATGTTTTTGGACTGTGGGAAGAAACTGGAGGACATGAAGGAAACCCACGCACATACGGGGTGAGAGTGCAAACTCCACACAGAAAGGCCCGGCTGGTATTTGAACTACAACCTTCTTACTGTAAGGGGAGAAAATGAGTCTGTCTGATCTTCACATTTCCTCCCGCTTCTGCGGCCTGAATGCAGTTCAGAAACCACAGATACTGTCAAAGATTATTCAGAAAAGAACTTTTATCACAGTATTCATTGGGCTGCAGTTTTTGTCCCTGGAGTCAAGTACAATTGAAGCAATATAACAGTATTTTTACCTTAATAAAGTTGTGCAATACTCTTTGGACCTTTCCACAGCACAGATTTGACTGTCATTAAACTAACAGATAGATAAATATAATTGAGTAGTTTTGTTTCAACTTCAGATGATATGAGTCACAAAGGTAATCGTAGCAAACCTGGAGACCTCACAACAACAAGGCATCAATGCACAATACTTGATTTTTGCTGTTATCCAAAATGGTTCTGATGTTCGATACTGATATCTTCAACTGTTAGTTAGCACTTATTGGCAGTGTAAGTAAAGGAAGCTCTGCATTTATTTGCATGAAAGTAACTTTTTCTCAAAAAAATTTTTATTTCTGTATCAATTTCAGAAATGTCCCATTTGCATGAAATTGCCATTTTCCAATATTGTGCATATATGATCTCTTCCAAAAGAACAAGCTTATATTCTGTATTCATTGCGTGTTTTACAGGAAGCTCCAACTACAGCCTGTTAGCCACAGTATAACATCCAACATTTAGCCTGATATTTGTTTTCTTTTCTAGTCAAAGCAGGAGATCCACAGGAGGTCTGCACGTCTGAGAAGTACCAAGTACAAAGCTCCCGCATCAGAGAAGAAAGTGTCAACCAAAGGGAAGGGAAGAAGACACATATTCAAACTCAAAAATGTATGACAGGCATACACACAAACATTCTTCTTGTGATATAAGATTATGCATTTTTGACCCAAGTGTGATGTCTCTCTTCAGCCAATCAAAGCTCCGGAAGCTGTAGCAACAATCATCACGTCTGAATCCATATTTTACAAGGTACAATGTTTGTTTATAGAGAGCTACAATTCATGTGCATTTCTGTCCAGTAAACAGAATTATGTTATTATAATGTATTTGAATTTTTGTGGATTGTATTTGCATCCACAGGGCGTATACTTCCAGACAGGAGATGTGATCAAGGTTATAGATGAAGATGATGGGAAACCATACTACGCTCAGATCCGGGGCTTTATACAGGACCAGTACTGTGAAAAGAGTGCGGCACTGACGTGGCTCCTCCCCACTCAAGCCAGCCCGAAGGACCAGTTTGATCCTGGGACGTATATTGTCGGTGAGCAAATATGTGAATTTTGCTTCTTTTCTGTTTTTTTTTTTTTTGTTTTTGTTTTTTTTAATAACCCAGTTTGTTTGACTTGACTTCTAAAACTATTTGTTTTGTATCAGGTCCAGAAGAGGATCTACCCAGAAAGATGGAGCACCTGGAGTTTGTGTGCCACGCTCCCTCTGAGTATTTTAAGTCGCGGAGCTCCCCGTTCCCAACCATCCCCATACGACCGGAAAAGGGCTACATCTGGACTCACATAGGACCCACGCCGACTCACACGCTCAAAGAGCCCGTCGGTGGCAGCACTTAGCAGCGCTGTAATAAAGACTCAGCCTGTTGCTTTTAACCAGATGAATGTACAATTATAAATATATATATAAAAACAAAGAACCACAATTATTCCTTCAGTTTGAGGACAGGACAAATAAGGTGTAAATACTTCTCAACCAAGTTGTTTGCACAGTTGTGACATTGGAATATTTTTTACTTGATAATAAATCCCTTTTTTTCTTAGCAGTCTATAAGTTCTTCATCAAACTCAACTCAATATTTCTACTTGTGCTTTGCAAAGGTGTCATATTATGGCCATGGAGGCCCTGCATGTTTGTCCTGTGTTTCAGAAATCTCCTTCCACCTTCTTTGAGCTTGGTGATAAACATTCTGTGTTAGTGGGATTGAGGTATCGAGAGCAGGGAGACAATAAAGCAGCGGCCACATGATCGCTACAGCCAAGTGCAAAATTCTGTGAAACCTATGTCTTTTTTTTAATATACATCCAATAGGTTTCAATAGACACTTGACTTGGACTGAAAACTATAACTATCCCAGGTCTGTTGTCCTTAGCCCACCATTGTTTTTGGAAGATGCAGGGAATCTGGTAATATCTAACAGGCTGAAAAGTGATTTTTGCTCTTCTGATTTTTGAACATGATCTACATTAACAAAGACCAAAGGAATACTTTAACTGAATTATGTAAAAATGTATTAAGGCTTATTTAAGAATTTAAACGTCCATTAGAACAGCTAAAATACGATAAACATTACATTTCCCTCACTGCAGAAAAATTAGTCTTAAAGCTTCTTTGCATCAGGTCCTTGCCGTGACAATAGATTGGAGTCATTATTGGTGCTAATGAATGATATTTGGTTAATTTATGCTCCTGCTTTTCCACCTCCAATAAAGAAAAGGCTTGTGAAGTGCAACACACCTTCCTCTTTCAGACAACAGCTGTACAGAAGAAAATGTCTCCACAGCTGGTTCAGCTCTCATCCTGCTGCCAGGAGACTATGAAAGGGACCTTCTGTTGCTGAAGCACATGAGGTGTGAGTGCTGGATTGCATCACTGGCATCAAGAAATTGCCCATGTTCAAGGCCTGAATACTTGTGAAAAGAAATATTGCTCTATAACTCAAAGAAACTGTTCCCTATGGTGCATTGTTATTCTCCTTTCCAACCTTTAGCCTTAACGCTCAGTCCCGCATGATGAGCATCAGCATTATTACCATCACAAACACGGCCTATAAAAAACCACCATTGACACTAAATGGGTAGAGAGACTTGTTGATATACAAATATTTTTAGTGATTCCACCCAGCAGGTTCTTAACTCACCATCATGAGGAAACTCTTAATGCAAACAATATATTCAGCAAGATTCTGATATTTTATCCTTGAAGGCCCATTCAATTTTCTTTTTGGATATAAAAATCATCTTACAGTACAATTGAAATAATTGTGTGGCATATTTTTCACACTCTTTCCATAGTCACCCATGAAAATACAAATGAATGAACAATGCTTGGTTTTTTTTTCATAGGCATTTTCAGACAATCCTGATTCATTTGCTTCCTGCATTACTGAACAAACTATTTTACATTGCTTGTAGTCATTTCTGTTGCTGGGAGAACATAAAAAAAACAAGTGAGTGATTTATTTTAAACATCGAAAACCCATATATTTCTGCTCTGAAATCAATTGTTTATGGATTATCGAGGGTGTGTATTGCACTGGCATAACAGAATAATGTGAAGGTGCTGCCAATAGTTTGATGCGACACCTTTCAGCAGCATTCATATTATTCTTGCTAATCTCACAGGCAGAAGTTGCAAAGAGAAACCATGGC
>OMNM01034386.1:0-21794 GCA_900302745.1 Parablennius parvicornis | reverse complement strand
TACATCTGCGAGGCTCGAGACAAACCAGCGGTCAGGTGAGACAAGATCGTCTGATGGAGGAGACGTGGACTGACAGCAGATACTATAAAATCTGAACACACAGAATTTTTTTTTTTTTTTTAAAAAAAAAAAAAAACAACTGAAAAAAAAACCCCACAAGGGAAAAATGATAAAGCGTATTGCATTGAGGGGATTTTTGTCTGCTTGTTAATTTCTGTCTCTGTCCTATATTTTTTCCCATCTTTCTATCCTCAATGTAACAGCAGAAAGTCTTCAGCTCATGCTCGCCCATGTGGAATTGTTGGAGTTTTCTCAATGAAAGTGCCCTTGACTGAAATAAAACGGAATTGAATTGAACGTACTAGACACAAAACATCGACAAAGACACACAAAAATCACACTAAAGACAAAAAAAATTTCATATAAATAAATAAATGATCACAGATACAGAATGACCACTAAGAGACACTATTCAAATACAGGTACAAAAACCATCCAATGTTGACTCAAAAATATTCCTAAGAGACACAAGTGTAGTTCATTTTTATAGTGTGCTTCCACTGTTTAACACTTTCACACACCATTGGAGGTGGTGGATATACGAGGTATTCACTCGACTAATAATAGAATATGTCCCAAAGAAGAAATTGGTGGCCCTCGATTTTCGAAAACAGAAACAAAATTATATCAAAGAAACACAAATATTATCATTTATTAAAACTTAGTAACTTATAAACACATATACTATAGTTGCAGAGATACAAGTTAACTAGAAAATTACTAAACGGTCTTTAAAAGGCATGTCATTAGTACAAAAATGCTTGAAAGAAACATAAAACAATTTGAGGGTAAAACCTCAAAAACGTTTATATTCAGCACAACTTCGACTTAGAATTAAAAAATGTTCACATTGTTTTCAACTGGGAGGTAAAATGTAACAAGTCAATACTATAGATGTCATATCTGAAGCATTTAAGGTCTTGAATTAGATGCACAACTGATGAGCTGCAATTTAAACAAACTACAAACATTTTGTAGTCTTATGATTTGGGTACCAGTGAAATGTTTGGATTGATAAGCATGTCCTCTCTTGACTGATGTCCTTCCTGCTTTGTGCTTTCAAGAGTTTTTATGACGACATGATATGAGCGTCTCTTGACCACTGGTGCAGACGTTTTCTTTCTCACTGTGCCTTTCTACTCATTCACCTTTCTCGTGTCTTGTCTCAGCGTGTCCGAGTTTGCCTGTCACATCTCCGGCTGCAGCGCGACCTTCAGCACGTTGGAGGAGTACGAACACCACTACAACTCCCTCCACAGACACGTGTGCTGCTCCTGCCGCCGCTCCCTGCCGAACGCCCGCCTCCTCGACATCCACATCCAGGAGTGGCACGATTCCCTTTTCACCATTCTCTCACTGAAGCAAGATATGGTGAGTCTGTTTTTACCGTCATGACAAAAAATGTCTTGTTTCACCTTCTTCAGCCAAAACCAACAAGCTGATGTGCAGAAGATTTCACGTAAATGTCTTCCCTCTGACTCATCCTGCATGTTCTTTAGTACCAGTGTTTGGTGGAAGGCTGTGAACACAAGTTCAGGACTGGTAAACTCAGGAAAGACCATTTGATAACAATCCACAAGTATCCTCCAGACTTCAGATTTGATAAACCCAAAAAGGACAAAAGGTACGAATTTTCTCTCTATTTTGTCCACTAGATGGCACCATACATCTTTAGGAATATACAGCGTGGCTACGTCTGTATTGTTTTAAGAGGATTTATGCATTTAAATAAGTTTTTCACTCTTGCAATTAATGCTTTGATTGTAACTTCATGTTTGATACTTTTTTATTAAATTGTTTACATAAAGCTTTCATTTAAACGCGAAGAACTTTTTCCCATGACAACAGCTTTTTTTTGTCTGTATATTTCTTTTACCTTGCAAATAGTAAAATACATGCTTATCGTCATATTCTCCCTATTAAATCTAAATTGTGCTTTCAATATCGTCCCTATCTGTAAAACCAGATTAGCAAAAAGACATCCACAAAAGGACACAGATATGGAGGCAGTAGACGACGTCTGTGCGTCTGAGGGTGTGTGTGAGGTCGTGTGTAACGTGCCATCAGACCATCCTGATCAGGAGGAATCCATGGAGACGCAGGTGTCTGAAAAAGAAGTTCCTGCCGCGGCTCAGGACACAGAGCAAACCAGCGCAGCTCCACAACCATCAAAACCTCAATATTCCTACAGGTTTGTGTTCGAACTAATCCTCTGGAAACCACCGTGCTGCCATCAACTTACTTTCAATATGTTTTAAAGGTAACTTTGGAAATTTCACTTTTTAATGTCGTTATAAAATCCTCCTACCTCCTCATAATTCTAAAATGCTCCTGGCTCCTCATACCTGATACATGTAAGGCATTTTTGTCATAAAGTGAAAACCTGCTCTTCTCAAGGAAAGTTTTGTGCAGCAAAAATATTACCAAATCGAAGGATGAGTGAGTTAAGGTTAAGATAAAATTTCATGTAGACAACTTGACGTATAGGACTGAGCTGCTGTGTTGGTTTCACTCAGGGTCCCTCCGACAGTTTGCTTTGGTCACGGCTCTGTACGCGGCTTCAGGGGACGCCGGGGTCGAAGGAAATGAAGCACCACAACTGAACCCTCCGAGCATTGTTAATACACACCACTTTCACCGTCAAATATATGGTCTTAAATTCAAATTAAAGTTGTTTTGCAAGGAAAAAGTGATGCTTGTTGACATTCTTTAAAAAAATCCCACTTAAGGTTTTTTTTGAGGGGCTTATTGTCTCAGTATGAGGAACGGTTGTTACTCATGGAAAGTTTGTCTACATCCAAATGATGAAAGAAGTGCTGGAGACTACTTTTCAGTCCACTGGATGGGAGTTAAAGACACGAACGAGACGAGTGGTCAGCATTTACATAATAGACTTTAATAATTGTACAAAACACATGTTCACTCATCAAATATAAAATACACTGTACACCAATGACTGATGTGAGCCCCCATCAGCCACGTTTAGCACTTTGAGTGTTTGCAAAAATAGTCGAGGACTTTTATTTACATGTAAGAAAGAAGCATGTAAGAGAGAGCTACTAACATCTGTGCAAAAACATCCTTCGGAGGTAATGACAACAGTAAAGCGAAATGTAATTGTGTTTAAATGAGTAAATTCATAAGAAAATATATGTTTTGTGTATTGTTATGCTTCATGCATGCCTTGTTGCAGCATTGAAGTGGAACATAAATTCTTACTGACAAACTTTTTGCTAATAATTAAAAGGCACCAACGAGCCCTTCATTGTCTCATGGTGAAAATGTGGATGCATTGTAAATATGAGTATGCTTTTAAAAATGTAAGATATATTTAGCATAGTTGTGTTCATAGGAGTATGATGTTGTGCTTTTTATCAAATGACTGAATGTTGAAAAATAATCCCCACATAAATGAGCTTTTTTTCCCCTTAATTGTAAACTGGAAACCTTCATTATACAGTAAGCCTTTTGTAAAATTTACACAGGAGTTTTTTTCATTGGATACTAAATCATATATTTCTTGGTTTTTTATAGTCTATAAATCCCATTAAAAATAAAATTAATATTAAAACTGATTTGTTTTCTGCCTCTGGGAAGTTGAGTACGACAATGTGTCATTTGTGAAGCTGCCTCTATACAAACTAATGTGCTCCTGTTTTTTTAGTAACGATGCAACTTATTGCTGAGAACAACTGTGCGCCTCAGTGATGTGTTTTTAATAGTTTTTGGATAACAATGGAGCACTGTGGCACAGAGGAAGAAGCTAATTTGAGCTTTGGACAAAATGCTTGTTGAAAATCACCCTGTATGCATGGAGTCTGGTGACTACACTCGTTTTAAAAATACTAAAGCCATAAATGTTGAGGATGTTGAAAGGAGTGTTTTCCAAAGGCAAATAGGCTAAGGCAAAAAAAAAAAAAAGAAATCAAACGATCGCCTCTTCAATGGTTCGTCTTTTAGATATTGCTCTCAGCTATAAAAGCTATCGGGGCTTTAAAAAATCCTAGTCTTCTTTCGGGACGAAAAACATCACTTGGGCTGAAATGTTTATTAAATTCCCTCGGCTCGTACAGAAAGGCGAACGGTACGCACGCAAACTTGTGTGTGTATATATATATTTTTTTTTTTAACCGAAATTGAGCTTCGTTTTAAGAAAAAAGGATTTTCTGAAAACACTGTAAATATAACTTTGAGAAATAAATTATATTGTGAAATGTATATTATTGCTCAAATAAGGGGAATTTAAAAAAAAAAAGACTGGAATCAATATATTTTTCTTGAACTTTTTCAATTGGAAATAATTGCTTAAAATATTAATATTGTACCATTTTCCACTAGAATAAAACAAAGATATTTAATTTGAAACAATCAATTTAACGATGTTGGTTATTTGCTGTATGAAGGCTTTAAAAAAAACAGCTCTCCCAACAAAGTCTCTTCAAGTTAGTGAGAGTTAAGACAAGTAGTACATCCCGTATGGTCCACTGAATAGTCCTGGGACAGGTAAGGCAGGTCGCGGTCCGTTCAGGGTCCCGTACAGGGCCGGAGCGCCCATGGGTGCGCTCAGGGGGAAGGGGAAGGCGAAGGCCGGGAGCAGAGGCTTTGCGGCCAGCTTAAGCTTCTCCAGCTCGGCCTCCTGCAGTCTCTTGGCCTTGGCCCGGCGGTTCTGGAACCAGATCTTGACCTGAGTCTCTGTGAGGCTGAGCGAGCTGGAGAACTCTGCTCTCTCCGCGATGGAGAGGTACTGTTTCTGCCGGAACTTCCTCTCCAGAGACAGCAGCTGGGAGGTCGTGAAGGGAGTCCTGGGCTTTCTGTTGTTCTTGTGTTTCCGCAGGTTGCACGGAGGCGGGCTGGGGAGTCCTGCATGTAGATGGAGCGAAAACAAGAGGCTGTAATACTTTTTTTTTTTTTTTGTTGTTGTTGACATTTTTAAAACATTTCTAATAATTAAACTGAGAGTTTAATTCACAGAATTAAACTCTCTTGTAAGAGTCTGAAAAAAGGTTTCAGACTCTTACGAGTGTATAAAGAATATACAGGCACATAATTTTAAGAGCGCACAAAGTTAAAAATAAAAAAAACCCCAATTGAAAACCAAAAAACAAACCCATTTGGATTAGTCCCAGTTACTCAAAGGAAATACAATTGAAGATAATTTTACACCAATTTCTTTTTATCAAAAATAATTACAAAAAACAAGATATTTAATATTGTCGAAAATAGTTTTGCGCTTTATCCTTTGGAGACTCCCACTGCTATTATACTACATATTTAAATGTTTGCTGACCTAAACAAATAAAGAAGCTGGTCACTCACTCGTAGGAGAAGCATACGGAGTTTGAAACCAGGTGCTCGTCTCCTTTTCTGCGAGATCTTCAGTTTTGGAGCGATACAGTCCTCCCGGTGACGCACAGTCGGTCACCTCCGCCGGGGCGCAGCCTGAGCCTGGCTCCGGGGAGAAGCGGCTTCTGCACGGCGTCCTGTCTGATATGATGGACTCCACACTGAACGGCAGATCTGAACTTTTGGCTTTACGTCGTCTAATAGGTGACAGGTCCAGCTCCTCAGTTTCAGAGCCACCAGCGGCTGCGTCCTCCGGCGAGGTCTCCCCGGGAGAAGCTGATCGTGGTGATCCTTGCGCAGGATTCATTACGCACGACTGTGGTGCCATACAACCTACTTCCCCGCCGCTCTCACCCTGTCTGTTTATGTTGTTGGGGACGCCACTCGTGTAGATCAGTGTTGCCGCCGAGGTTCCTCCTTTGCTACGCATCTGCGTGGTCAACTTCAGTGTTTACGCACGGGCTCGTGTCTCCCTCGGTAAGGCGCCTGGAATCTCATGCTGCCGCCTACCTATCGTAGATGATTCCACGTGACTCGGCCGGAGCGGTTGCTGATAGGTCAGACAAGACTATTCGCTCACACTTCCAGTTTTTTACTTGATGTAAACTTCTCATCAGATCCGGAGCACAGAGTCATGTGTATTTATTGAATCCCATTTCTCCAACACGCGCTAAAAACGTATTACCATATACTTTAAAGCTGCACCTATACATTTGTTTCCATCCATTGGAAATAAGGTAAAGTGGAGTTGGTTGTCACGTTCAATATAGATTATCCACTAGGTGGCGCTGTTATAAACCATCTGTAGTGAAATGTTCAAATTTGGGGTCAGACATAACCTTCACCAATAGTTCACCAGCAAGACACTGCACGTTAAGGTGAGAGGGCTTTTACTGTTTTTCATGTAAAAATGTAAATATCCAAATCTTTGAAATGTAACTGGTAATTTGTGACTTTTTATAGAATGGCTTTGTTCTTGGTTGTTTGTACTGTTATACTTTGATTAATATTATTTACATTTGATGTTAGGATTCTGAATATATATTTTTCATTGAGTTGTTCTTAAATTGTAGTAAGCATGTCCAAATCAAAGTTTTACATCTTATTAGGGTTTATTCTTTTCCTCATGCAAACCACAAAGGTTGTCACATTTGCACAAGATACATTTGACACTCAATATATTCAAACAGAATTAAGTTGGGAAGATTATGCTCACTTCATCATTGATGAAAGATACATTGGGCTCCTATCACAAGTTGAAATTAAATTTGTTTTGCAGTTTTGGAGTATTTGAAATAAAGTTAAAAACTGGGACAGGAGATCCAATCTTCCCCTAATACATGGACTCACCACTTTCTCATTTTGGAATCAATTTTCAATGTCTTTGAACTCATGTTGTGATTTTAAAGCATCATCATCTACCTCATTGGATGATGATGAAAGGCACAATTTGCTCTCAATGAGTCTTCCCTCAGAGAGCTTAAAAGTTAATACTTTGTCTCCCACCAAGTACTTATGTATTTAGTTTTTTTACATTCTAAAATATTATTGCTAACAGTTGTTAGGAAACATAAGCAATCACAAAAAAAAATTAATTCAGGTTTCCTTTGCATATTGTCTGTAACGGTCACTGTCGTTAAATCTTTTTTTTTTGTGATTGTAATTTGTCTGTAAAATTGCAATAATTTCAGCTTTGAAAATCTGTGTTTTGATAAAAGAATCAAGAGCTTTTTAACGTAGTTTTTTTTTTTTTTTTTTTTTTTTTAGTTCCACTTGCATGTTCCTCTTTGTCTTTGGCAGTTTTCATTTGAATTGTTCCCAACTTTACATTTATGGTGTGATTTGTGTTTTCACCTTCAGCCTATGCACTTGTTCTATATGCTTAATCTAATAATCATCACAAAAATCTCACTTTTGCTGCATTATACTGAGCTGCAAAAACTGTACAATGATGTTACTTGTTGCCTTGTTTTGAAAGTTGTACTTGACATCGTGTTGATAGTTTATCACCGCGCTTCATTAAAAGGCCACGATTTACACCAGTCTTTTTTATTCCCAAAGAGTTATTATCACTGTAAATTTCTTTCTTGTGGCCTGTAATCAAATTGTCCATGGCCATATTTCAGCTCATTGTATTCATTGTGTGTAATCCCTTTGAGAGACAGTAAAGGGCCCATTGAAGAGGCCCGTCCAAATTGGCCTTGTTCTGCAGCTCTTCAAATCAAGTCAAATCATTTTCAGTGAAACCCAATATGTGAGAGGTTTTTTTTTTTTTTTTTTTTATTCTTTCCCTCTCTCTTATGGGAACTGCTGTTGGGCCTGCAGCAGCACACTGACTGTCTGTCTGTAGGACAATTGGTTAAATGGAGTTAACTGTTTCTCTCCCCGAGGTATGTTCCTGCTTTGATCCTGCTGCGCCTGGCGCCTGTCTGCTCTCTCTCCCCCCACTCTCCCCCCTCTTCCCCTCTGTGTGACAGTGATAGATCGCTGGGTAACCAGACAAGCTTTCCACCACTGTAATTTAGAGCAACATTACTTTCTCCTCTGCTTATTGTGAATATTACTACTCGCAATCTTCGTCTGTTTCAAAGAAGACTTCAAGCTGGCAGTGTTTCTTTAGTAATCCTCCCACTGTTTTATAATGAATAACTCAATATCTGAGTTAAGTTGAAAAAATAATGTAATTTCTCTATGAATGAAATTTCAATAAGTATTCAAATTCTTAAGTAGGTTTTATTGCATTATGATGACCAAGAGATTATTTCTGTAGACATCTGCATATATTAATAGGACCTTTCTTTATAATTGATCATTAGTTAATGTTTTGTTTATCTTTCCATTCTCTAGATGTGGTGATAATTCATTGGGTACAAGCAACCTCTGACCTGTTGGTGGCGCTTGGCTGACCGAAGGTGACCCAATGCGGAATTGTTTGAAGAGTTAATTGTGATTTTTCAGAACTGCACTTTTCCCCTCAAACCAAACATGTTGAGGCAGGCTTACTATATTTCAGTTTTTAAAACCTTTCTCTTTCATCAGACTTGGCAGGTCTTACAGTTATCCTAAGCAAACTTTGGGGAGGGGGCCTGAGTGCTGTGGGATAAACATTTATGAAACACACAGGGGAACTGGTGGTGGTGAACGTGTATCATCTTTAAAGGAGGCGAGAGGCCTGACTGCTGAAGCATAACAACATTATTCTGCGTTTGAGTGGATCTGCCAACACTGGTATGTCAAAATGTCAGAAAATGTAGATCACAAACATTCCAAGCTGACCTCTATAGTATCAAACACTCAGTGTGGGTTGCAGAGCTTCTTCTACGAAACCAACGGTGTGTAAGTTATTGTGTCTTAGATATACATACATATTAAGTTATTGCAGTTGCAGTATATGATTAATATGAGTGTGACAGCAATCACTGGAATATTGTTTGGCGTACATGCTCACTTGGCTCTAACTCAGATTCACTCAGGCCCAATCATGCCAGCCAACCAATGAGGATGAGGAAGGCCTGAGGTCCTCCCAGTGACGAGCCTCCTTATCTGATCTGACGTTGAAGGGAACTGCAAAAACATGTCGGTCTCGTCACTGTCAGCACCTGCTGTTACATGAGCTACTGCTTTCTGTTTGCATCCACGGTCAGATCTGACCTGTTGACCAAATGTGAAAAAAACAACAACACAACTTTACATTTTCTCCCTTTAGTCAGGTTTTTCAGGTGATGTTGAGCTTTAGTTATTACTCAACATTTGTCAGTGTGTCATAGTGTAGTAGAATATTAGATGAGGGGATCAGAGGGGTCTTTCCCCATGTGATTCATTCATCCATATCTTCACTGCTTTATTCAAGTCATGGTCGGGGGCCTTCTCATTATAATGCAAGAGTGCAAACCCCCACACCACTACATATAAATTATATTTTGTAATTTCTGACAGAATATAATTCGAAAAAGAGGGTGTAGGGTAAAACTAATAACTAAGACACATGTTAATATAATTGAATTTATTGTGAGTATAATGGAAAGAATAACAAGTTTTAGCCCTATCCTCAAGTGTTATAGTTGCAGACAATATGTAAAAAGAGTTACAAAATATTTTTATTTGAAAGCATCGAATTAGCACAAAGAGTGTTTGGCTTTGCTGTAACAAAACCACTTTGATTCAGCTTAAGAAAAGTTAGGCCGAATCAAGGTCAAACCATATTTAATTGATAATTGATCCATGTGCACTTTCACATCAGAATATAATCTTAGATAATCTGTCACAGGTATTATTTTGAAGACGTTTATCATTTGTGTATCCTACACAACCTACCACGGGCTCATGTGGCAGATGAGGCTCGAAACCTTTGTAATTAACTGATGGGTTGCTGATTGGTTAAGTGCTTTTCATTTATCCTTTGTATGTTAGCATGAGTCGGCTGGCAGGAGCAAGTGTTGACAGGCAAGCAGCGAGCGGGTTATTATGCCTCTGTGTGTTTTGTATGTAGGATATTGGGTTTGGTGACAGGAAGGCGCGTCCCACATGGCGTCCGACAGAGATGAGCAGAGTGTTTGGCTGACGGGGCGACTCGGCGGTGAGTCTTGCCCGCAGTGCCAGGTGCTAACAGGTGAACACAGAGATATTGTTGCTGTATGGTTGCAGTTTTTGGAGAAATGGAGGATGGACAAAGGGAACCGGACACCCTCTCTGGACCCGGAGACGAGCCAGGGGTTAGACTGAGCTCAGTATTGGCGCTGACAGCAGAGGGGGAACTCGGATGGCAGGCTGCACTCAGTGATGATAATGACGACGATTATGATGTTAGAGAATGACCCACTAAAAGAGGCCAGGGATGTCAAATCATGATCCTGGAGGCTCTTTATTGTCTGGTCATGATAGCAGATGTAGGCATCATTAGTATGAAGGTGGTGACAGCAGAGTAGCAGGAGTACATCGTAGTACTAATGGATGAGAAACCTGACACACACACACACGTACACACAGTCTACAAAAACAAACAGAGGCTTATTTCTCCCTCTGCAGCGTCCAAGGCTTAAAATACTACAAAACTCAACTATACGCTACCAGAGAAGTCTGGGGATAATGAGAGAAACATTTCAGAGAGGCACAGTGGGGCACAAAGGAATGGCATGTCCTGTCAGTATTTATAACCTTTTTGAGGTTCGGTAAATGGCAACTTTTGCCACAAAATATAGCACATTACTTACTTCACTCTTGTGTTCTTTCTTATCAGTCTCAATCACCCATTTCTTCCACAGTCCATCGCTTTACATGGTATATGACAAACGTGTCTGTCACAGGATCAGTTTCTCACAGTTGGAGAACAGCAGAGTGAGGTCAGACCGCAGCACAATGTCAGATGCTTTTGTGAACAAGTGGCGGCGTCTCTGTGGTAGATAAAAATGGCGTGAGGATTTGTGTCAAACCGCGGCAGCCAATTGACTGTTTTGCAAATTAGGTTAAACATTTCCCTACAATCGTCCACAATACCACTGCAATGGTGGCAGCTGCACAGTGACCTGCTGTGAGAATTTAAACTGTGTCAAATCTCACATCAGCACCTGTTGGGAAATGAATGACCTGCTGAGACATTCAGATGAAAAAACAAAACCAAACCCCCCAAAAATAATGCTCATTTCCTCATTGTGAAAGGAGGAGAAATATACGGTATATTTAAGATATAACACAAGGGAATCCCAGAGGGGTGAAAATGTGACACTTAAGCCAGACATCAAAAAGGCAACCATGGATAAGAAAAAGTCTCAAAAGAGATATAGTGTTAAATTGTATCCTATTTCTTAGTTTTCAGGGTGCATGTAATAATTAATTTTAAATGGGATGCTGATTATTTGGCTACTTCTTTTTTCAACTCTATGTGATATAACTTTAGAAGCTGTGGTAGTTTTAATTTGACAGTTAAATAAGCATTGCGACACCTGGCAGATTATGTTTTTAGTGTAAGAGTGGCAAGAATTAGTCTTTGAAGCATAAAGATTGCAGACCTCTGGGGTGTGAGGTTCAGGCAGCAAATGTAACTTAATGTTTCATCTTTCGCTGGTTTTCTATTACATTAGAATAGATTCAAACGGACATAGGAATAGAGTGGTAGCCCAGAGCAGATGATTTGCATGCAAATGTTTTTGTATTCTGGGTTTACTTGCACAGTTGAGTCATGCTAATCTATGTATTGATGTACCTCCTGTAACATTGCTGACTCTTCAGTGAACAGAAACAGTTTTATTGTTTAAAACATGTTGTTTTGTTTTCTATTTGCAGCAGTGTGACTTTCAGAGGAGGCGTGACCCCCGTTTCCTCTCTTTCATATTTCCTTGTAGCTTGTGACTCATTGACTTAAAAAATGTGGTGGGCATGTTGATCATAGCAGTAAATTTTGGCATTATCATCTATCAGAGGATCTCATAATGTTGGCCAGAGTGAAGCCGTAACTGGAACAAATTGGGGTTTCATGCCTTGCTCAGGGGCATTTTTGTGCTCGCTCTTGATGGTGGGAATTGCCCCTTGCTCTCACTTCCGCTCAGTATGATGTGGTCACAGACTTTTCTCCATAATGTTGAGAAAATCCACTGCTCCAGTTGTCCTTAAATTTCTCATAAACTGAAACAGATCCTATATAAAGATATATATGTTGTGAAATTATAATATATTTACGTCACTATTTTGTGAATGTGAGTGTGTGTCTGTGATCTTAGTTCAGTGACAGCCTGAACAAATATGCTGAGTTGATTCTTCTGAGATTACAATAGCTTCCGCGTCGTCTCATGAAGCTCTGAAAGGGATGGGAGGGCACAGCAGAGGCCCCTGAATAAACAACCATTAAATTCTCCCTACGCCTGCATGAGGGGGATTCCTCTGAGCAAGAGCTGAGCTTTACCCGAAAACACAAAGCCAGACACAAACGGCATTAAATGTAGGGAGATGGAAAAAGTGTTTCAAAACGAGGATGCCTATTCTACCTTCACTACTTTTTAGATTGGCGCTTAGTTAAAGAGGCAGATTAGTGGACGCCGGGATAAAGGGAGGTAGATGTGTGAAGGGAGAGAAGAGTGGATGAAGTAGATGAAGGAGAAGATGAAAGCTTTGTTGTGCCGATGCTTAATGAGCTGGAAAACACAATTGAACTTCTCTGACTGTGGAAATTGCTGTGAGGGCATCGTAAATTAGCGCCAGTGTGGGAGCTAGCCTGCTGACAGAAAAGGGGCTTTGTGTGGTTGAAGGCTTCTTCACAGGCCTGCAGCCACTGATATCCTCACAGCGGTGTCATAGCTTTATCGAGACAAGGAGCTTGATGGTTGCTCTTCAACACTAGCAAGTGTTTATCAGTACTTTTCTTCATCTGATTCCTTATGTGAGCTTTCATTCCCACTCTACATCCCACCTGTTGGTCTGCACTTTACAAACAATGTTACTCATTTTTCATTTTGCTCATCTTTTGTGGTATGTGACTTACTACCTGTGAATCATAATTCTGTAAACATCCAAACCAGACAATGGACAGACAAAGACAGGACGTAGTGGGTGAAGGAGGCCGTAAGCGCAAAGAGGAGATGGTCCTAATTCTTCTCTGATATTTGGTGAACTCCAAAGGGTGACTCTTCATTCTGGCTTTGCGGGCTTGGCACATGCCTTCTGTTACTAAGTGGCTTCATATTGAAAAGCTCTGCAGCAGCTATTCTCTCTCCCACTGGGTGCCAGCCTCTCTGCCCTGGCAGCTGCTGGGCTTCAGAATAGACCCATAGTTTCCCCTCTGCAGGTGAGCTGCACAGCCAAAACAGGGCCCCTCAAAGGCCTTTTCAGAGCCTCAATAGGAAACTGACTTGGGGAAAGAGGAACGGGCACACAATGGCCGCCTTCTCTGGACACAGAGAAGATGGAGATGAGCTATTGGGGTGCTGCTTTAGTGTTGCTTATAGCCATGTCGAGGAGAGGTGACGAGAGAAGAGAGGAGAGGATGAGTCCCCCCCCCCTTTTTTTTTAAGATTTTGAAGGCGTGGCTCTTTTCCCTCAGCATTTTCTAGCTCTACCCCTGCCAAGCAGAGATGTCCTGTCATCCCGAGTCTCCGCAGTAATTGCTGCAGCTTTTGAAACCTGATAAAACAAAATGTCTTTTCCAAGGCCTGGGGCGAAGGAGGTGACACTCCTCTTCACACCTCCCCATCTTTCAATCCCTCCCTCCCCTCCAGTCCTGTCCCAAACCACTGGGACTCCCTTCTGCCCCAGCAAAGCTCGTCTCCTGCAGACAGGCAAGAATGCACCTCCCTCTGCTCCGTCTTACCTCCTTTTCATAGTCTGCTTTTTAACTTTTATTAGCAACTGCTTTCACTGGCATAAGAGTTGGCAGTGGAGATGTGGGGTGAGCGAGGGAGTGAGAAATGGCAACAAGGTTTGAAAGTCTGAGGACAGGACTAATAATGGAAAAGACTTGAGGAGTGAAAACATATTCAACCATGATCCCTGAAACTATGATGAAGTCATTATTCTGCATTAGTTTTGATTGAAACAAGAACAGATTGATGTTCTTATTTCTGCAGATAAAATTGAAACAAATGAGCAAAAAAAGTGAGATCTTTGATTGTTGCTTTATTTTGTTATTTACTTTTTTTGTGTGGGTGGGGAGGCTGGATTATTAATGCTGATTCAAATGAAAATGAAACCACTGTGCCGCAAAATATCTTGTGTTATAGGTTACATGCTTTTGCACAGATCAGACAGAGTGTTGTAAAATAACCAATCATTTAATGAACCTTTTAAGAATAAATGAGAAAGGTGACTTTGCCATCTTATAAAGTGCATCATTCGAAAATATTTGAAATCCTGTTAAGTTAATAATCGAGAGCTTGAGGAAACATTCCCATTGAGTACTTTGGTATAACTCTTATCAAAGTTAATTAAAGTTATCCTTATTTCGATTTAACACATAGCAAAACCTCCCTTTCTGAATTACTGAAATATTCACGCGCCATCCTCTTTTGTTATTGTTTACATTTCATATTTAAACACACCATGGTCTGGGAGATCGTGAAGCCTTTAGCTGTCTCATATAATTACGTTAAGTAAGAAGATGCTATCAGTCCCTGTCTCATTTTTCCACTTTTTTTATTCTCTTGCCCTGCTTCCTTCTCCTCCTCCTCTAATCAGTTCCACTTTGTTATTGCTGGCCTCGGGCTGTTTGCCTCTTTGCTAAACTGCTTTCACAAGCATGAGACCAAAGGCTGCTCAAATATCTATCAGACTCTTTAAATACCGTCTCAGACCTCCAGTCACTGCGTGGCTGACCTCATGCCGGTTGTTGCCACTATAATGCAATCAATGCTGATCTGACTTTCTTCACACCTTCTTGAGCCTGGAGTCGATTTCTCTTCAGAAGTTAGCCGGCCACGTTTGAAAGGTTCAGTGGTGAATAGAGGCTCTCATGGCATCAGTAAGATGAAGAGGGCAGAGACAGTGACCGCAACCCCGGAGGATGTGAAACACTATAAAATCCAGGACACACAGTTCAACAGAAGTTCTGAAGACAGACACACTCATGAATGCACCACGCTTCGTGTAGTATTTGCTCTGAGGTTTTGAGAAAGAAAAAAAAAGAAAAAAAAGAAGCATTTCCTGCAGCCAGACCAGCTGGGAGTGATTTAGTGACATTAGTGAAATCCCATTTGGGCGAGCATCTTTCCTCAGGGAGAGGTTCACAGGACTGTGGAAACCAACAATGTAACAGTAACCCTCTGTCGTGAGATTCAATTTATGTTTGCTTATTTGGAGAGGACACAGAGTGCATCATTATTGTGTTAGATTCAAATTGAACCTTTTCCTCTTCCATATTTTTCTCATTTGCGTGAATTGTTGTTGAGGTATCAGCCATTGTGACCAAAGGAGTAACATAAATAAAGAGATGTTAATTCCTGTGGTAGTAAAAATACAATGAGCACAATCATGTTTTTTCAATTGTCTTTCAGTGAAATCAAATCTGCCAAGTCTAGGTCAATTTAAAATATACCACAACATCCTATAACCAGGTCATCTTTTCTTTCTTTCTTTCTTTCTTTCTTTCTTTCTTTCTTTCTTTCTTTCTTTCTTTCTTTCTTTCTTTCTTTCTTTCTTTCTTTCTTTCTTTCTTTCTTTCTTTCTTTCTTTCTTTCTTTCTTTCTCCTAAACACTATTCTTTTATTCATTTTAATTTTATTATTATATTTATTTTTTCAAAAATATATGTGAATGAATGTTTTTATTCATCAATGAAACATCCGAAAGCAAAAAAGAAAAAAGACACAAAGTAGTGTGGGGTTTTAAATTCAAATTAGTCTTTTTTCTAGAATCAAAATAATATAAATATAAAGAGGGTTTTTCTAAGATGATAACTGAGGAGTTTTTTTTTTTTTAAAGATGGAATAAATACTCTTTTGTAAGGAAAATCATAAAGATTTGGATTGATCATTAAATTTTTACTATTTATTGAGTGAATGCAGGCATGAATGTAAATGTACACCGAAGTTACAAATGAAATGCCGATTGTGGGATAAATAAAGTTGTCTGAACTAAACTAAACTAAGCTAAACTAAACCGGACAGATCTGTTCTGTTTAATATCTTTATAGGAATGTATTTCCATTGCAAAGTTTAAGTGTATTTACAGTCACAAGTTTACTGTTGGAATGAGATTGTCATGGTTTTGAGCTCTGAGTGAATAAATTCCTCACGGTTTCGAAGTGTAATTTCTCCTAAACTGACGCTTTACATTAATAACACGGGAACATGTGGTGGGACGTGAGTGGGAATAACAGACAAAGTCTAATAAAACATTAATTACGATTTTTAAAAAAAACAAACACCAGCAGGCGCTGAATGTGCAGCATTGTCTCTGATGTCCTCAGTGAACGCGATTGAAAACAAACCGGAAGAAGCCACAGCATCACGTGACGCCGTCATGTGACCTGTCGTCCACAGTCAGTCCAATATGGCGGTGGCTTCGTCTGTTTTCCACAGAGTCAGAACTGGCTCCAAAATAGGAGCTCAGTACGACCAGGAGGGCAATCTCATCCAGGTACAGGCTCTTAAACATGTCGGCAGTAGACAGAAGTGTGTTTTTATTATCAAGATAAAACCAGGAACTGCGGGCGAAGCTGCGGAGCTAACAGCTGCTGTGCTAACAGCTGGCTTAGTTCTGACGAGTCTGCAGCTTTTAAGGAAGAAAACATTTCAACTGCATTTTACATCAAACATACGAGTCACTGAGGGGAAACAATCACAAAGTAGAAACTCATCACTACATATTTTGATTGTCAAGCAGATGACAAATGGTCCAGATCCGTTAATAATGTATGGAGGTTTACTTAATATATGTTATAACAGTTGATCTCCTCTGTATGGATCTATTATGCAGTCATACACGTGTAACAAAAGACACACAGAGCTTACTCATTTGCCTTCATTATATTTTTATATTCTGTCTGCATGGCGTAATAGTTTTGCGTTTTTTGTCCTTACATGATCATTGTTATACTTATATGTTTGTACTTTTTCATTTACTACTACATTTTTGCTGTTTCACATTGTTTTTATTACGACATGTGTATGTACTCTTTGTATTGTTATTGAACCAAGACTAATATCCCCCATTGGAGACCAGTAAACTGCAAATCATCAAATTATATCTTCTCTCCTGTCAGTGGTTCAAAAATAACTTTAAAGCCTCTCAAATACCATCATGACCACAGTAATGCTTCGTCGTGTGGACAATCAAAATATCAAATATATATAAATAAATATCAAAACTCCCGACAAGTCCCGACTTGTGTTTGTAATTCTAAATTCTAAAAGCAACTAATAATTATTTTCTACATGTAATTATAAACACAAAAAAAAGACAAATTAGTTCAACAAATGGAAAAAAAAGAAGAAGTGGAACTTTTAGTCAGTTAATATTGAGGTTTTTCTTTTTATTTTCCTTATGTTCATGTGGATTTAGTCTTGGCTGTTTTACCAAGACGAGACTTTGAAAACTGTGAAAGTCAGCTTGCAGGAGACTCAGTGGAGACTTCGTCGTCAGTCAGTCATCAAATGTGTATTTCCAGGTGGAAACTCGCGAGGATGAGGAGCAGAGCGTGAAGCTGGTGGAGATCCTGGAGCTGCTGCTGGCTGCTGGATACTTCAGAGCCAGAATTAAAGGGTTGTCCCCCTTTGATAAGGTAAACGCCTGGAAGTCCCTCTGGGCTGCACCCTCCAGGTTCTCGCAGGGTAAAACTGAAGCCCTTCCTATGTTAAGACCCCCCCCTCCCTGACCCCACCTGTCTCCTCCACAGGTGGTCGGCGGGATGACGTGGTGCATCACGACATGTAACTTTGACATCGACGTGGATCTTCTTTTCCAAGAAAACGCCACCATTGGTCAGAAGATGTAAGTCAAACAGTTTTCTAACGAGTGAGAAAAAAGGTCTAACCTGTGTGTGTGTGTGTGTGTGCGCGTGTGAAAAGGAGAGCCGTGCTTCCAAGTGAGGGAGTGATGTGTTTGTAATGAGCGGCGCCGACTGACTCGTGTTTCCCTGCAGAGCGCTGACGGAGAAGATCGTCTCCGTTCTGCCCAAGATGAAGTGTCCTCATCGTCTGGAGCCGCATCAGATCCAAGGCCTGGACTTCATCCACATCTTTCCCGTGATACAGGTGAAGGTTCATCTCTGAGCAGAAGCGTGAGCAGTTTGTTTAATGTATCTGGTCGTTTTCAGGCCTGTGAGTGAAGATCATTCAGGTCATGACGTGTTCAGTTCTTCTAAAAGGGCTCATATTATGTCAAATTGACTTTATAATGGTAATAATCGTCCTCATACCTGGAATGACGCCCCAGAAGTGAAGAAAGTCTGTCCTCTCTCTCCCCGGCTTGTTTCAGATTTTACAAAGTGTGTTGCTCCACTGAGCCACTCAGAAATAAAACCCTATAAAGTGTCATCAGGGGTTTAGCCAATCTGAATCAAGGTAGGCCCTCCCTTTGACTCCTCCCACAATTTGCCTGGTCTGCTCTGGCACATGGCACCACAAGAGGAAGTACTTCCTCCATTTTGAAGTGTGGGCATTTGTGGGCGGAGACAGTCCAGCTCACACAGACACAGCAGATTCTGAATGCAGCTCATATGATCCAATATTCAAATGGCTGAAAATCAAGGAAAAACTATATATTGTTTTCAAACATGAATCAAGAAAAGAATTCTCTTTGTAAATCTCATTATTTTCCATTTGAACAATCATCCAATGTTTACTAAATAAATGTGGCACAGTTTGAGTATTTTGTCCTGTATTTTCAGGGTTTAGTTTCATGTCCCTTGCTATTGCTTGATTTTGTCAAGTGATAATTTTCTGTATTTAATACATGGAGTGCTGGCTTAGTTTGGAATAAAGGAGCTGTTGCTCATCAGGATCACAAATTAGTTAAGATGAGGTGTTTTGCTTTTTCTTCAAACATAAAGTAGCCTTGATGTCAGGTCCCACAACCGTAATAATTTCTCCCTTTAATCGTACCGTCAACTTCTATCAAGACCTGCAAAGGAATAAACTCTTATTTGCATACAGTGTGTCACAACCTTTATTTTAATGTTACTCATTCTTGATTCGTTGAATAATTCATGGCTCAATCAGAGAGAAGGAAGCTCCAAATTTTCTTTTGTTGCATCAAGCTGAGTGGGATTAAATGGGGCCTTTAGTCTGTCAGAAGATGTTACCTATTTTTGGAAAATTGCTGTCTCTTTTTTAATGTCAAAATGCATCAAATATTAACGCTCCCTGGGGCAGCGGTCGTCTATAGTGGAACAGAAGGGTCACCACAAAGCAAAACCAAAAGTCACAACACAAACTGAATGACTCCAACATAAAGAGAGAGGTTTGAATAGACAAAAAGCCACGGGAATGCCGGAGTGCTGAGGCACGAGATTATACCTGGAGTTTTCATTTTTTGTAAGGCACGTGACCAAGATAGATAACCTCTACATTTCTTCCCCTTAACTATAAAACTAAAAATGATAAGTTACAAGTTGTGTATTTTCAGAATTAAAAAACAAAAAAAAAAAAGACTACAACAAAATGCCTTTGAAACCACATTTGATAATATGCACTGTGCACATAAAACTAGATTTCTGCGCCAATGTGTTCAAGTGAAAACTATTGTTTTAGGTCTCTGTCTATATTAGACATGAACTATGTAATTTTGGTCAACCTTCATGAAATGAAAATGCCACATTGTGTTTATTTCTTCTTGATGTTTAAAAGCCATTCAAGTCTTGGAAGTTACATTTCACAATTTCCAAGTAATTTGATGATTATCTTATAAAAGATGAAACTGCCCTTGACGTGATCCAATATTGGTGATGGCTGTTATACATTTGAGTCATCAACAACAAAACGGGTAAATGTAAAGTTGGCTTGTGTGAGCTGGTTTCTTTTCATTCTCACTGTAAACTTACATGAATCAAGTGTCTTCATGGGAAAAACAAAACAAAACAAGAGAGCCAATGTTGGTGATAACAACACTGCAAGTTGGAATAACAGAATAGACACTCTCGTAAAAGTTCTTCTTGAGAGAGCTCTTTTTTTTTTTTTAGGATGAATAAAACCAAACTATAGTTCCAGAAGAAGAGCATATCATCAAGATTGCATGCACGAAAAAAATCTTCCAAGTGCTATAAACAACCAAATAGTTCATGCTCACATTTCATACTGACTAGAGCCACATTGAACTGACCTTGGAGTTCCCGAAGTTGCCTTGAAGTTGACCTTCAGAATCTGAATCTAAAGAAGGTGGGCCAGAAATCCATTCATAATCGTGAGCTCTGGAGGAACTTGAACACACCATTATATTATGAAACTTTCTAAAAGAACTTGTTTCAATGCATTCTTACAGAACCAAGATATTTGCACCACCCATGATCTCGACTTACTACTCTAGATGTCTTTTGCATATTTCTCACAGTGTTTGTGTCCGTGACCCTTCTGGACATTTTTTTTTTTGTATTACTCTTTTTCCCCTTTTCCACCAAACTGATCCCAGTGCTCGTCCTGATTCAGGAACAGTTCCATGTTTCTACCACCTAAGCTTCGTCTCTCAAAACTTGTGGTTAGTGAGCACCAACCATTTACTGGTCCATAGTGAAGCACTGATACGTCAGTGGCTGGGCGTGGGGTTATTGAGACCGTTGGAAACGCATAACCACTATTTTTGAAAGTATAGCTGAGCGCCTTTATACATTTTTTTTCTTTTTGAGTAGAAGGCTCAACTTCGGCATGGCTCTTGCTTGGTTCCTTGTCAATGGAAAAGAAACCGTTTCTTAAGAGGCGCCAGGTTGAGACCAACGAAATACGGGCACTAGCATCGAACTAGCAGCTGGTACTTATCTATTGGAAAAAAGATATTTTTGGTCTTAATTTTTACATTGCATTTTAGACCAAATACAATATGACAAAGACTCGGTCATTTCCCTACGGGGGGAGTTCAATTTTTATTCGTCATCAGGACTTGATGCATCCATGTTCAGAATCATTCAGTTTTGGCACCTTGAAAGACATTACGCTTTTTTTTTTAAATTTCTCATTTACAACACAACGCAAAACTGAAGAACAAGAGAAAGAAACAATATAAATTAAGAGACTAAGGCTGCGTGAGAGTTCAAATGAACCGATAAAATAATAAAACCAAAATGAGAAGACATGATAAGATTTTTCTTCTGATAGAAAAAGCTTTGATACGTTCTTCAAAGTTTGTTTTTTGTTTCAAGCGTAATGAAGCCCCGCCCCCAAATATCCCTCCAACAAAAAAGAAAAGAAAAATAGAAAAGAAATGTAATCGACACAGTACTGTAACATTAACTTCTACTTTGTCACTCCCACTGCCCTTACATGGTATCATTGTTCAGTAATTCAAAACATAGGTTCCTTAAAAGCAGATCGGATGATTTTGATTAGCATGCATGTAAATTCTTAATTTTTTGGAGTCACTTAGCTTCAGCGCGCTGGTAGCCGTGTTCTCTCACGCACTACTTTGTGTCTTTGGCAGTAGTGACGTTTCATTGTCCACAGTCATCTTCAAGTTTGCAGAGAGATCATCCATTACCCAGAGTTCTCTCTCTTCACTTCGCCCCCCCTTTTGTGGGGCAAAAACAAAACAAAAAAACAAAACAAAACCAAAAAAAGCAAGGTCAACTTTTCACTTGTCGTCAACCCGGAACAAAGATGGCTGCCAAAGTTTCGGCGGAAGGCCCAAGATTTTTTTTTTTTGTCTTGTAAAAGAACATGATAATGTGTCTAATACTAAACAATATCAGTTCATCAAGTAGGCTGAAGCCTTTCGCCCGTCAAATGAGCCAGTCCCGATGAATCCTCCGTCTTCGTTTACAAGTT